>JADBJO010000438.1:657855-708277 GCA_016801955.1 Conus betulinus
CGGTCTGCCTGGAGGTGAGGGCAGAGAGAGAGGGGGCTGGCATGGAGGGCTGTGGTGAGGGGAAGGGGGTTGGAGACAAGTGGTTTGACGGCTGTCAGTGGTGTGTGTGCACAGTCCAGGGACCACGCTGCTCCTCTTCTGCCTGTTCCAGTGAGTATACGCGCACGCGCACGCACGCACGCACGCATGCTTGTACGCACGCACACACCCAGAGAGAGAGAGAGAGAGAGAGAGAGAGAGAGAGAGAGAGAGAGTACGCACGCACGCTTGTACGCACGCACACACCCACACCCACAGTGACAGAGAGAGAGAAAGAGAGAGAGAGTGCGCACGCACGCTAGTACCCACGCACACACCCACACCCACAGAGAGAGAGAGAGAGAGAGAGAGAGAGAGAGAGAGAGAGAGAGAGAGAGAGAGAGAATATCGTGTGTTTTAAAATCAGGCCAGAATGGAAGTCTGTCATCATCAGCGGGGCCCGGAAAGTGAAGCGAAGGAACGAAACCTTCAACCTTACAACAACAAAGACAGACCAAGACAGCTGCAGTTGGGCGACCTGTTCACCATGATCAGCTTGGAACACGCCCCCGCAAAGATACACGACAAAAGGGGAAAGTAAGCAGCAGAGTCAGGAGACCAGCTGACTACGCTCAGTAGGAGACGAACTGACTGATACAGGCACCGTTCACAGTCAGTATGCCTGGTCCACAACATCCTGTAGAGCCCAGTGTCAAAAGGACACAGAAGGAGCAGACAGGAGAGATGGAGGGACAAAATCAAGGAGTGGGCACGTATGTCCTTCTGGTTCGTCAGTGGGGCATCAACAGTTCCCACCCGAGGTGACAAGACAGGGAATGCAAGATATCGGGTGGGCAGATTACTATGACAGTATGTCTTGTGGAAAGATAACTGCGGTAATATGCTGTGTGTGGTGATTCCTATCACAGTGATATGTGGAAGATAAATGTACCATTGTGTCATGCGTCATGTCACCATGACGATGTATTACCTGTGCAGGTCTGGTGCAGCAAGTTCCTGCCTGCCACATGCCGGGTCAAAGGTGGACGGATGGCTGTTACCGATGTCGTTGTCGACGTCAGGGGATCACGTGTCACCTTGACGTCACGTGCCGTTCGTTACGTCAGCAGCCCGTGCCCTGCCTGGCAGACGAGCGGTGCGTCTGTGGCCCGGATGGCGTTCCATCATGCACGGCGGAGGTGATCGACAGAAACGCGTTCGTTGCCAGAAGAATACAGCTAGGCTTCCCGCACGTGCTGCAGTCAAGACGAGGCATGCAGGACTCCCGCAGGGGGCACCACAGTAGACGGAGGTCACAGGGGTCACGCAGCTCAAGGTCGCGCTGAAGACAGGCTCTCTTCATTGCCACGTGCAAAGCGACAGCTGCCTGTGCGACAGGACTACTTCCGACGACACCACAGCCGCTACAGCGTGGAAGATACCCGTGCCGGGACACAGCCAGGCCTCCCCTTCTCCAGTATCAGCAGGCAGCTCCGCCTGGGCTCAGCAGATCAGTCAGAACCAAGCCTGGTGTCGTCAGACCCGTCAGCCCAAGAGCTGCTCATCATGTCGGATAACCTGTGTCTCTTCGGGGCCCGCTGGTACGGTGGGAGTCTGCGGTGTTTCTGTGACGAGGATGGAGCCATCGCCTGTGTGCAACCCCGTCTTTGTGTTGGCTTTCTTCGATGACTTCAGGGTAAGTGGATTGTGTGTCTGTCTCATATCACACAAAATGAATCTTGTATTTAGTGACATAACCTCCCAAAGATGATGATGTCGATGTCTTGTAAACGTCTTTCTGCTGGTGCGGGTGCAAACCAAGGGACGTCATGGTCTGAACTATGTGCTGGTGGTACAAATGTCTTTCAATTGCTGCAGAAGTAGGTCACAATGTCTTTCAGTAGCTGCAGATGGAAGTCACAACGTCTTTCTGTTGTTCCTGTGTGTTTACTTCTCACAATGTCTTTCTGTTTGTACAAGTGCAAGTCCCAGGTCACAATGTCTTTCTATTGCTTCAGGTGCAGGTCACGGTGTCTTTCTGTTGCTTCTGGTGCAGGGCACAGTGTCTTTCTGTAGCTTCAGGTGCAGGTCACGGTGTCTTTCTGTTGCTTCAGGTGCAGGTCACAATGTCTTTCTATTGCTTCAGGTGCAGGTCACGGTGTCTTTCTGTAGCTTCAGGTGCAGGTCACACTGTCTTTCTGTAGCTTCAGGGGCAGATCACAGTGTCTTTCTGTAGCTTCAGGTGCAGGTCACACTGTCTTTCTGTAGCTTCAGGTGCAGGTCACACTGTCTTTCTGTGCTTCAGGGGCAGATCACAGTGTCTTTCTGTAGCTTCAGGTGCAGGTCACACTGTCTTTCTGTAGCTTCAGGTGCAGGTCACACTGTCTTTCTGTAGCTTCAGCTGCAGGTCACACTGTCTTTCTTTCTGTTGCTTCAGGTGGGGATCAGGATGTCTTTTTGTTGCTTCAGGCAGAGGTCGCAGCATCTTTCTGTTGCTTCAGGTGATGGTCACAGTGTCTTTCTGTTGCTTCAGGTGGAGATCAGGATGTCTTTCCGTTGCTTCAGGTAGACAGCACAGTGTCTTTTTGTTGCTTCAGATAGAGGCCAAAGTATCTTTGTTGTTGCTTCAGTTGATGGTCACAGTGTCTTTCTGTTGCTTCAGTTGAAGGTCACAGTGTCTTTCTGTTGCTTCAGTTGAAGGTCACAGTGTCTTTCTGTTGCTTCAGGTAGAGTTCACATTGTCTTTCTGTTGCTTCAGGTAGAGGTCACAATGTCTTTTGTTGCTTCAGGTAGAGGTCACAATGTCTTTCTGTCGCTTCAGGTGGAGGCTGCGCAGTGCGAGGAGGGTCACGCCTGGGAGAATGGATGCACTGTGTGCACGTGCCAAATGAACGGCGTTATCTTCTGTACACACAGTCAGCAATGCTCCAAGCAGCACACCTTGCAGGGAGGGGGCCAGGTAAGTGACTCGTCGTCTAGAACTGACCACTACCTTGAAGGGGATTATTGACGAGCTTTCAGAAGAGTCCATGGGCGTGCCCTCAACCCCAGGCCCTCACAGGAACAGAGGGGTGACACTTCCTGGGGGAATGTGCATGCCAGGGTCATACTGGACGGAAGGCTGCAGGCACTGCCGCTGCACGCGTCACGCTCGTCAGCTGTGTGCAGTCCACGTCATTGCGGACAGGATGACGTGGACACGACACTGTCGAGCCAGGAAAGCGATGACGAGCTCTGGAAAGCCAGCCGCCACCAGCAACCGCGCCAAAGGTGTCACGGCCAGCCTGGGCTTGCCTTTCAAACGTTCCCGGAGACCCATGTTGGTAGCCCCCAAGCCTCCAGGGGGGGTTCCAACTGCCGGCTTACGCCCTAGGGTCGATGCCCCCGCTGCCCCCCGGGTCCGTGTGGACGGTTCGGGGTGGGCCACAAGTACTGGGATGAGTGCAACCTGTGTTTGTGCACCAGCAGGGGACCCCGCTGCCAGGGAAAGCTGTGTCATTGACTCCAAGCGCTTGGATCTGCACCTGTGAACTTGACATCAACATTGCACGTGAACGTGACGTCAGCTTTACATGTGAACGTGACATCAACAGTACATGTGAACGTAACATCAATGCTACATTTTGTACGTAGCATGAACGCTGTTTGTGAAAGTGGCATTTTAACGCTACATACGAACAGAACTCAGACACTGTAAGTTAACGTAGCACCAACACTAAGTGTGAACATAACAAAACATTTGAACATATCGTCAATTGATTTATGTAAACATAATGTCAACAGAAACGTGTGAACACAATGTCGACCCCCCCCAAAAAATGAACATAATAACGTCAACAAAAATATCTTAACATAATGTGGACAAAACTATCTGAACAGAACGTCAACACAATTATCTGAACACAGAATATCTGAACGTCAACAAAGATATCTGAACAATATCGTCAACGACAATATCTATACACAAAATATCTTAACATATCTTTTGCAAAAATGTCTGGATATAACGTCAACAAAAATGTCTGAACATAACGTCATCAAAGTCATCTGAACACAAAGTATCTAAACACTATGTCAACAAAAAGTTTGAGCATAACGTCAAGAAAAAATATCAGAACATATAAAGTCAGCAAACGTATATCTTGACATAAATTCAACAAAAGCATTTGAACATAAAGTGAACAAAAGTACTTGAACATAACATCAACAGAAATACTTGAACATGACACCAACAATATCTGATTGTTTAAAAACGGGCACAGCACATCGCGTAACTCCGTCAGAACGGAAGATTAATTGTGAACGTTTGCAGACGGGTGGAACGTTTTGAACGGCCAGTGGCTGTACCATAAACAGGAAGAACTGCACGCGAACGTTTGAAGACGAGTGGAGCAACGGCCTGTGGCTGTATCATAAACAGAGAGACTGCATGTGAACGTTTGAAGATGGGAAGAGCGTTTTGAACGACCCTTGTCAATGTGATGAACAGAAAGACTACGTGTGAACGTTTGAAGACGAGTCGAGCGCTTTGAATAGCCTGTGTCTGTGTCATAGCCGGAAGACTACCTCTGAACATTGGAAAACGAGTGCGACTTTTCAAACGGTCTCTGTCTATGTAATGATAAAAAAACTACGAGTGAATGTTAGATGATGAGTCCAGCTTTTTGAACGGCCTGAGTCTATGCCATAACGGAAAGACTACATGCGAACGCTGGAGGACGAGACGAGCGTTTTGAGCAGCCTGTGTCTATTCCATAGAAGGGGGACTAGACTGTGAACGTTGGGTGACAGGTGGAACGTTTTGAAGGGCCTGTAATCATGCACTAGCAAGGGACCACGGTGACGGAGGGATGGGTCAGCGACAGACGCCATGCGAATACTTTGTGTTATGAACATTGTTGGACTGCGGACGTTAGGAGATGAATTGTATCACAAACTTATGATTGAATGTGTCACTAACATGTGATTTATTGTATCTCCACCATTCTCAGACTACAGGCGTCATGTGTACATGGCGTCACTCACACTCTCGTCACGTTAATGCTTGACGTCACCATTACTCCAGACTGCAGACGTCATGTAATACTACACGTCACCATCACTCTCAGACTGCAGACGTCACGTTAATGCTTGACGTCACTACCACTCTCAGACTGCAGACGTCATGTTAATACATGACGTCACCATCGCTCTCAGACCGCAGACATCACGTTAATGCTTGACGTCACTACCACTCTCAGACTGCAGACGTCATGTTAGTACATGGCGTCACCATCACTCTCAGACAGCAAGCATGTGAATACGTGGCGCCACCGACATTCTTTGGACTGCGGACTCCGTGTTCACACATAGTTGCCCAACAATTTCAGATAGCAGACGTTATGTCAATGTAATACATGGTAATACCAGCACTCTCTCGGACGACACACATGTGAATACAAGGCGTCTCTAATATTCTCAGATTGCGGACGCCGTGTTAATGCGTGGTATAACCAAACACTCGTAGACCGCAGGCATTATACGACTACATAGTGTCACCAACGCTCTCAGACTACAGACGTCATGTGAATACATGGCGTCACCAAGACTGCAGACGTCATATGAATACATGGCGTCACCAACGACTCTCAGACTGTAAAACATATGAATACAAGTGTAATCAACACCCCCAAACTGAAGACGTCATGTCAATACATAGCGTCACCAACACTTTTGTCTTGCTGGCAGTGTGTAAAACAAAGCGTTGTGCGTTGTGTGTGTGTGTGTGTGTGTGTGTGTGTGTGTGTGTGTGTGTGTGTGTGTGTGTGTGTGTGTGTGTGTGTGTGTGTGTGCGCGCGCGCGCGCGCGCGCGCGCGCATGTATGTATGTGTGTGTGAGTTTGTGCATGTCTTTGGTATGTGGTGTGTGTGTGTGGGGGGGGGGGGGGGGGGGGTGTATGTGTGTGCGTGCGCGCGCGCGCGCGCGCGTACGTGTGTGTGTGTGTGTGTGTGTGTGTGTGTGTGTGTGTGTGTGTGTGTGTGTGTGTGTGCTGCAAATAAGAGACTGGTACTAAGATGACTGCGCTGTAACAAGGAGACTGTTATGTGACAGTAGGTGCAAATATCTCTCAATGACTATTTGTGTCGCCATGAGCAAATGAGCCAAGATGGGAGCGTGCATAGGAACAGGATGGAGGTAGGGGGGCTGGTGTGTAGAGAAGTGACTGCAAGCTGTGCCAGTATAAGGAACCAAGGTCGTGTTACCTGTCTCGGGTATCAGTGTGTGTGTGCGTGCGTGAGTGCGTGCGTGCGTGCGTGCGTGCGTGTGTGCATGTGTGTGTGTGTGTATGTGTGTGTGTGGTTTAAGAGGACAGAGAGAGAGAGAGAGACCCTAGCAGAGAGAGAGAGAGAGAGAGAGAGAGACAGCGAGGAGAACAGAGAGAGCGCGAGAGAGACAACGAGAGAGCAGAGAGTGAGAGACGGAGAGGACCAGAAGAGCCCGAGAGAAATCATCTTCTTATGAGGACAGAGCGAGAAAGAGAGCACATGACGGAGAGACCACCAGACCACACCAGAGAGGGAGAGAGAGAGGATTCAGAGAGGGAGAGAGGAGCGAGAGGGAAGAGGAGCAGAGAGAAGAGAGAAGAGAGAGAGATGACGACAGAGAGGCGAGAGAGAGAGAGAGAGCGAGGGAGAGAGCGAGAGGAGAGGACGGTGGAGCAGGAGAAGGTCAGTTCTGTGTTAAAAACAACCTCGGAGCTTTGATTAATTTCCCTCATGACTTCAAGGCCGCGGTACCAGACAGCCTTTAGAGAAATCATCTTCTTACCTGACTTCAGACGGCCTGTGGTGACCGCTTTGTAGAAGAATCCTAGACTTACGCACGCACACTCGTATGTAAACACACAGGGCAAACACGCCTGTATAAGGATGCGAGAGAGTGAGCGAGCGTGCCGATGAGAGTCGAGCGAGAGCGAGAGGAGAGATGAGACCACGCGCGCGGAGAGAGAGAGAGATGAGGAGACTTGAGAAGAGAGAGAGCTGAGGAGAGAGGGAGTTGAGAGAGTACAGACAGGGAGACAGCAGGATGGGGAGAGAGAGAGAGAGGAAGAGGAGAGAGTGGAGATGACGCACTGAGAGCGAAGAGAGGGAGAGAGAGGGGTGTGAGCGGGGGGGGGGGGTGGGACAGGGGGCGCAGGGAGATAACAAAAAATGGAAAGGGGGGGGGGGAGCCTTTTGTGGGGTGTTAAGTGGGGGGGGGGGGGGGGGGGGGGGCAGGGAGGCGGGGCGGGAGGCAATAGGTAGTAGGACGACAGAGTTATATGCAAATGTGAGGTTCCACGGCTCGAGGGTTCTCAGAGTATTCAAAATGACGGGGGTTGAGATGCGGGCTGTGGTGTCCCTAGGACACGACTCGGCCTGTCAGGGAACTCCAAAGGGGGGAAAAGAGAGACCAAGGCCTTGGACCAAGGACTGGGGGGGGACGCATTTTTAAGACTGCCCCGGGGACGTGTGCAGATGTGTGCTGATGTTAGGCGCGTTATTGCCAGGTCCTGTGTGGTGGGGGGCCATCGCACAGTGGTCAAAGGCGAGCCCCGGAAGGAGCCGTTTGGGGAAAGATCGATTAGGCTCATAGGGGGGGGGGGGGGGGGGGGGGGGGATCTGTCGTGATGAGAAGCACTTCTTCCCTTTCAGGAAGGGCCATTGCGGGGAAAAAAACGGAGCGTGGCTGTAAATGTTGGAAAGTCGTCTTCGAGGATTGCCCCAGTGGTTAAACCACGTGTTCATTGCGTCTTTACTAGTATGATGTTGTTGTATGGTAGGTATGTATGTAGTATGTATGGAATGTATCTTAGATATTATATATATAAATCCCAGATGTGGCCTGTGTGTGTGGTTTACGTTATGTCTGTTGTATGTATAAGTGTGTGTAGTAGTATTATGTGTGTGTGCTATGATATAGAGAGCAGAGGAAGATGTGTGGTGTGGAGGGGTGTGAGTGTTGTGTGTGTGTCGTGGAGGGCAGAGGAGAGAGAGAGACTGACTGAGGGAGGAGACGTCTTGTCTTCTACTCTGGCGATCTGTTTGTCTGGACCGATCAACGGATAACGTCATTCAGTTTGGATCAATGCTGATGACGTATTCAGACGGCTCAAGCGGATGACATCATTCAGACTGGAATCAACTGATGACAATCATTCAGACGGGATCACTGATTGCACATCATTCAGACGGGATCACTGATGACAGCCATTCAGACGGGATCACTGGATCACATCATTCAGACGGGATCACTGATGACACCATTCAGACTGGATCACTGATGACATCATTCAGACTGGATCAAACTGATGACACCACTCAGACTGGATCAACTGATGACATCATTCAGACTGGATCAACCTCATGCCCCACCTCAAGACAGGACAAAACTGATGACATCATTCAAGACTTGGATCAACTCATGACATCTTGAGATATAGCATCAACTCATGACATCATTCAGACGGGATCACTGATGACACCATCAGTCCCACACACACACACCCACACCACAACACACACACACACACCCACGCACGACCACAACAGCAGAGAACGAGGAGAGGAGGAGAGAGACAAACAGACAGACAGACAGACCTACTACCCGACAGACAGACACACAGACAGAGACAGTGAAAGCATGACGGTGTGGCACACCGGACACACGTCACGTGGTGTCTGGCAGTACAGGCACTGCAAGCCAGGGCTTGCTAACGTGCAGAAGCCCCCAGCCGCACCATGGGCAGCTACTATGCGTGGCGCACCCTCCTGCCCCATTCCAGCCATTTGCGCCTGGGCAGACACTCGCCCGACTTAGGAAAAGAATGCATGAGTGTGCGTCGGAGTGGTGCGTCGAGGTGTGTGTGTGTGTGTGTGTGTGTGGTGTGTTGTGTGTGTGTGTGTGTGTGTGTGTGTGCGTGCGAAGCGCGTGGCGGATATGCGGTATGTGCGTGTGTGTGTGTGTGTGTGGTGTGTGTGTGTGTGTGTGTGTGTGTTGTGTGTACCGTGTGTGTGCTAGCGCGTGCGTATGTGTATGTTGCGTGTGGGTGCGTGTTGTGGTGTTAGTGAGACGAGAGAGAGAGAGAGATGAGAGGAGAGAGAGAGAGAGAGAGAGTGTGTGTGTTGTGTGTGTGTGGTGTGTGTGTGTGAAAGAGTATGTGTGTGGTGGTCGGTTTGGTTGTCTGTACGGTCTGTTATTAGTGTCTGTGTGCGCATGCCCCTCGTGTGCTGTTGTGTGATGTGGTGGTCTGTTTGTTTGTCTGTGTGGGTGCGCGCGCACGTGCGTGCATCGTGTGTGTGATAGTGGGTATTGTGTGTGTGCGCGCGCGTGTGTATGTAGGGGATGTGGTTGTGTGTGTGTGTGTGTGTGTTGTGTGTGGTGTGTGTGTGTGGGGGGGTGTTTGGGATGTATATATATATTATATATATGTGTGTATGTGTGTGGTGGTGGGGTGTGTGTGTGTGTGTTGTGGTGTTGAGGGCGGTGGGAAAGCGATTAGCCGGAAAGGGGTGAGGTGAAAAACTTGTGTGTCTGGGGGGGGGGGGGGGGGGGGGTGGTTTGGGAGGGAAGGAAGAAGAACAATCAAACGGGGGGGTATAAACATAAAAACAAACCAAACTCCGAAAGAAATGAGCAAAACCTCGAAAGGTGGCTTGTTTTGGGAACAGGATGCCCGAGCCCATGGCACAGCGGGGTGAGCCTCAGCTCATTGGTTGTCATGCACAAGGAACTGGATGGAGAAGGACTCAAGATGCCAAGATGTAAAGGAAGGCGGAAAGAGGGGTGGGGGAGGGGGGTGCGGATGGTTCCTTCCTCAATCTTTCAGTGCTTAGTAGTAACAGCAAAGCGCGCCGATAAGAGAGAGAGAGAGGTAGAGGGGAGGGCGGGAGGAGGGGAGAGAGTGGACTCGTGTGTAAAAGTAGTGACAATATGTGGTGGGGGGGGGGGGGCCGCGCGGGGGGGGGGGGGCAGGGGGGGGATGGAGGCTGCAGGGGGGCAAGAGGGGGTGTATTCAACTGTGCTATGGTACAGGGGCACCTCGGGGCCGTTCTCCCAAGGGGGTAACAACTGGCTTCAAAATCTCCAATATCTTCACATCAGTCCTCTCTCGTGTATCACACCTGGCTTACTCTCCAGTATCACATCCGTCACTCTCTCAGCTATCACAACATGCCTCTTCGCTCCAAGTATCACACTCCGTCCTTATCCAGTTCACATCCTGTTTCCCTCCAATATCACCATCCGTCATTCTCCAGTATCACACCTGTTTTCTCTCAAATATAACTCCGTCCACTTCCATCCGTCTGTTTCTCGCGTTAATCACCACCTGTTTTCTCTCCAATTTATCACTGCTTCGTTCCTCTTGCCAGTTATCCATATGCTTTCTCTCCGATATCACATCTGCTTTCTTCCAAATTCCATGCAATCTCGGCTTCACTTTCCAGTGCCACAGTGTAGGACCGTCATCCCCAGTATACACGTCCGCCCCCTTCAGCTCACAATATCCAATCTGTTTCTCTCTAATATCACATCCGTCTTCTCTCAGTAGAGTCAACAACAGGACAGAAGATCAAGGAAAGCCAAACTCTCAGCTCGCCACACGCACCTGCAAAACTCTCCACCCATACCCTCCCACCCTCACCCCCACTCCTGAAACAATGAAAGAAATCCTCCACCTAGACATAGAACAAAAGAACATTCCCCCCCAGATAGAGCAATGTAAGAAGAGGCTGTCCGGATTCGACAGACAGAAAGAACAAAACTGTGAAAGCCATAATCCAGAAGCATGGCGGACCCTGATAATGATAAACAATGAAAGAAAAAAGAATAGAAAGAAGGGGGAAAACAAGACCTGAAGCAAAAAGAAGAAGAAGGCAGCCCGCAAAAAAAAAAAAAAAATGGGATTTGGATTATTCCAAAATAAGACAGAAGGCAAAGAAAGAAGAGCGAAGCGCCCCAGGACAGAATCAAAAGAGGAACGAAAAAAAGCGAAGGCCCGGAAAAAAAGAACAGAACGACGCGCTCCAACTAGATCAAAGAGGGAGACGAAACGAAGAGGGACGCCTGAAGAAACGAAGAGAACGCAGCCGAAGACCAAATAGATAAAGCGCCGAAGAAAAAAGAAGAAGGCCCGCAAACGAAAGCCGAAGAACGAAGAGGCCGGAGAAAAGACGGATGAAAAATACAGTAAAAAAAATAATAATAATAATAATTAACCCCTAAATAAATAAAAAATTCTAAAAAAGGTCCTCCCAGTCGCCATACTGCCAGGGCGCCCGCCCAAGAAAAATGAAAACCGAAAAGAACAAAGACAAGATTAGAAAAATGTAAGAAATGAACAGGGGGAAAGAGAAGCCCGAAAAAAAACGCGAGGCCTACCAGCGAACGCCCCGCCCAACGGTGTTCTCGAAAGTCAAAATAAAAATAAACAAACGGTTGAAACCGCGCGCCGGCCCGACATCCCGGGCCACCCAAAAAAATCGAATATTAAAGATAACACACGGCCAAAAGAAAGAAGGTCGAAAAGAGACGCCCGAGACAGACGCAAAGACGGAGCCGAAAGAAGGCCCAATTTTAAATTGCCCCGCCAACCAAACAGCAGCCAGAAGACCAAAAAAGATTAAATGATGAAGAAAAAAACCATAGAAACAGCTCCGAAAAGAACAAATACAAAAAAAAAAATCGCCCCCGGAAAAAAAGAAAGAAGGAATCCACAGAAACCGGCACATAATAAGAAAGGCCCTCGGCCGTAGGGTGGAACGTATCAAACAAAGCTTAAGATAGAAAAAAACAAAGAAGAAAGTATAAACGGCGAAGACCTATATTACCCCGCGAAAGACCCAGCATGCGCGGGCCCCGCCCCCGCCCCGAACGAGAAAAGAAACGAACTGCCCACGACCGCGATAAAAAAAACCCCCCCCACCCCACACCCAACGCGGAAAGAAATCTGTCAACCGGACAACAAACAGCCACCCAACAGAGAGGCAAAATGTTAAGGAGCGAGAGGAAAAGCCGCACGAACAGACACCGACCCCGAATCTCTTTTTGGAAACGCAGAAATAAGAAATAAAGTGAACGAGCAACAGTATTAAGCGAGAGAACCAAAGGGGGGGGGAAAGAACAAAATGAAGGCCCACAAAGTAGACAGAAAGCAAGAACAAGAACATCGAACAGACGAGAAGACCGAAAAACAAAAAAAAAAAAAAAAAACACCACGCCCAGACGAACTAGAACGAAAAGCGCCCGAAAAAGACGGACAAGCGGCCCCGAAAAGAAAAAACGAAGGGGAAAACAAACACTGAGGGAAGACCAGAGACAGACAGACAGCCGGCCCGACAAACAGGAAACCGAGGTAAGGGAAAACAAAGAGGAAAGGAACGAAAGAATGGACAGCAGCGGAAGGGAAATGAGCGAGGACCAGAAAACAAAAGGGACAGCCACACAAAAAAGGAAGGAGGGGAAAGACCGCATTGAGGAAAGACAGAATGTGCTCGACAGAAGCGAGGACGGAAAGGACGGTAGGCAAGAACACAAAAAGGGGAACCCCAGACAGACGGGATGGCAAGACAGGAGGAAAGAAAACAAGAAAAGAAGAACAACAAAACAAAACAAAGAAAGACAGACAGGTAAAGAAGAAAAGAAAGAAAAAACAATAACACGCGGCGAAAGATAGACATACATGACGGGAAGAAATGAAAGAAGGACAACCCGAAAGCAAAGCAAGAAATGCAGGCAGATGGACAGACGGGAAAGAGGGGAAGACAATAAAAATAAAAAGATCAAACAAAGAAAACAGACAGCAAAAAGAATAAGAACGCACACGGAAAAAAAGAAACGAAAGAAAAAGGAATACAGACAGGCAATGAACAGCGGAACAAAGCCAAGAACTAACTAAAATATAAGAAAAAAGAATGGACCGATAAGGAGGGAGCGTGACCCACGGGGCGGTTCCTGTGGGTATGTGGACGGAGACGAGTAGGGCGCCGCCCTGGGAGCCCCACGCGGGGGGGTGGTTCTGGGGTACGCGACTGACCTGCGGGTGGTTTGGAATGAAACGTCTGACTTCGCGCCAACACGTCCCGCAGATTGAATTTCAGTACCACCTATACAACGATTTTTGTTAAAAACAAACAAGCTACTTCTGTTGTGGGCATTTTTCTTATAGCTGCATGTATCCATAAACCTTCATTCAAGTTTTGTACTCGCATACGTCTGCAGACTTGATCTTCGCTGGAAAGGTTTTGTAAACACCAAAACGACCTTCGTAAGATTAGTTTTAGTTCAACACCCCGTGCATGCTTCAACATTTGCAGGTGTGCTGTCTAAAATTAGAACTCACCTGAGTCAACCAATCAAAAAGTACGAAGGCTAAAGTTAGCGATGACATTTCTGGCCATGCAATCAGCTTACCCCTCCTCTCTTCCTCCATTCACCTATTTTCCCCTTGATTTTTCCCCCTCATCCCATGTGAATCATATTCTAGATTCTGTCTCTGTCTCTCGTCCATTTTCTGTTCTGTGAATTACTGATTTCAGTTTAATAATTACTTGCATGTGCCTGCGCTAAAACATCTGAAAGGTCATCAGTGGATACATATACACCCGCGCGCATGCGCGCGCACGCTCACACACACACGCACGCACGCGCGCGTGTGTGTGTGCGTTCATTTGATCTGAGATTATGTGTAAAACTGACCCAGTATGAAGGCATTTTCAGCATGTTTCAAAGAAACTGGTTTTCGCGATAATCTCTGGCAGCAAATAAATATGGAACTGATTTTGACAATGCGACATCCCTCATCGATGCCGTGCTTTGAACATGTATTGAATTGCACTCTCAGCCACATATTCGCATGCACGGGCAATGTACAGCTAAGTCGCAAAACTAAAACAAAAATTCCGACGCAGATGAATGACATCAGCTAACTGGGAGAACTGTCGGTACGGTCACCAGGGGGGGGGGGGGGGGGGGGGGGGGTGTTGGGCGGGGTACACAGTGAAAAAAAATCAAAGGAGAATGTGCTGCAGGTGAACGCCACGGTTTGGAGCATGCATCAATTCACTGCATCAACCCACGTAAGCGTTTTGAGGCTTAGCATTAAACAGAACGACAGATTAATATTAACTTGATCGTAGCTCAGATTAACAACCTACCACCACTCATGTCATTTGGTTTTTAAGGATTTCTATCAATTGCAGCATTCACGATCACAGTTTAGACATAAATAGCTACCCTTTAAGCTTTCGGGCCTCCGTGCTCAACCATGACTGTCGTTGTGCACTGAGCTGGTCAATCCGACATTGTCCCATTCCGTTCATTCAGTCTGCGCCTGGCATGTATGTTGATGAGCATGACTGTGAATGCAAAGAAAAATAATAAACTTTTTAAACACTATAAGGATTCTAAGAACAATCGTATTGTGCCAGCTTACAAAATAGTCGACTCCCTGAGCGAGGCCTTGTCACATCGATTATTGGTAGACAGCCTGCATACAAATTCACAACTTCCAGCCTGGCGACTAACGGAAGTAGCCTAGACGCAATGACACAGTCGTTTCATTCGCTTACATGCTCAAACAAGCTTGAAAACCGTACCATCACACCCACTGATTCTATGAACCTTCTTCAAACAGCACATCGTGATACGTGCCAGGTTCGATATCGTAGCAAATTCTTATTCCTAACGTAACTCCATTTCTAACCGTAACACTCGCCTACTCCTAAGCCTACTTCTAGATCAGACGCATCTGAGGTGGCTGACTTCACCCTACGTCTACAGAACTGAAATATCTTCAATCTGGGGACTTATAGATTGAACCAAAGAGTTATTGAACGTGGAATTTACTATTCCTGAGACTATCTGAACGTGAGACTTCTTGATCCTGAGAACTGAAACTGAAACTTATTGAACCTGGGACTTACCGAACCTATGACTTACTGAACCTGAGACTTGTTGAACCTTAGAGTTAACGAACCCATGTTGAAGAAACAAGTGACTACTCGTCCATCGCCTTTTGTCGTGCCTGAAGAAGATCTGCACTAGGTACAGAGTATTACCATAAATCTGAAACTAGGTTTGGGGTTGCCGTATATCTGAGGTTTGCGGTATTGCCGTAAACATGGCAGTAGGTTTGGGGTTTTACCGTAAATCTTACACTAAGTTTGGGGTTACAATCAGTCTGACACTAGGTCTGAGGTATTACCGAAAGCCTGAAATTGAGAAAATGAAGTGGAGGAGCGTAAATCCTGATAGGGAGTAGGTAGGAGGTGGAGAGTGCCGAGTCGCTTGCATGCTTGTGCAAAGTTTTCTTTCTTGAGGAATGGCACGTACTGCAGTGTCTTGTCACATGGTGCACAAAGACTGCCGCCCTGGTCCAGTTGTCGTGCACAAGGTTTCACACCATCTCCATTTTCACTGGTTTCCTCCAGCCAAGTTCATCTACTGTCATTGATGGCCCAGTGTTAACAGAGACCACAGACACTGAAGTTATCAGGATCCCAGCTCGCCATACATTAACATTAGATCACCAAGTGTTAGACACTGAAGTTATTTAGGATCCCAGCATGCGCGCACATTAACGTTGGATGACCAAGCGTTGACACAGATCATAGAAACTGAAGCTGTCAGAATATCCGTTTACTGTACATTAGCATCAGCTGACGGAGTAAACAGTCACTACAGGTGTGATGACATTATCTTGCTGTGCATTAACATTGGATGACCCAGTGTTGACAGAAATCATAGATACTGAAGGTATCAGGATTCGATTAGTTTGCTGTACTTGTTTTAGATGACCCATTGTTGAGAGAAATCATGGACACTGAAGGCACCAGAATATCAGTTTGCGGTACATTAACATTGGATGACCCAAATGTTGACAGAGATCATATTAGACATTGAAGCCGTCAGGATTCCAGCTTATTGTACATGAGCATTGAATGACCGTGTGAGCGTTCATGTTGTAGTAGGAAGGGTATGTTGAGGAAGTGTTCTTGTGATTGATGATTCATGATTCACAGGTGTAGTATATGTGTGCGATGGGGTGGAAGAGGCGGCGAGGAGGAGGAGGAGGAGGTGGTGGGAGCTTGCACTGGTGGGATGACTAGGATTGTGTCACGTCTAATAATGGAGTGGAGAATGGGTGGGTGGGGGAGGAGGTGGAAAGTGGAGGGATCCTGCTTGTTCAGTTAGTGTTTTCCGTTTGTGGCGGGTGTCAAGAGATGTATGTGTGTGTGTGTGTGTGTGTGTGTGTGTGTGTGCGCGCGCGCGCGCGGGGAGTGAGACTGAGGACTGAAGGTGAAGACCTGCACGTCTTTAGGAAGGGTGTAGAGGGTGGGGACCTGCGCGTCTCATGGGAGGACGTCCTGGTAGTCACGCCGAGATGATGATGAGGGGTGAAAGACCATAACCAGTTTGTACTCGTCAGTCCCTACACTACCGAGAGCGAATGCCCAACAATTGGTTGGCCACAGAGCGGCTGTACGGTTTATTTGTGTCATTGTGCTCTGCTACAGGTGTGGGGAATGCTATATGTTTCACCTGTGCGTTTTCTTTCATCGCTTGTCTATGTTTCTGTTCCGTTTGCTGATTTGTTAAATATTTTATTTGCATCGCTCAATTCCTTGTGTATGTCTTTTATATTTTGTTTTTATTTCAATATTGGTGCTTAAAAAAAAAATGATAACGTGGGCATGCATACACACTGACATGCATATGCATATGCAAACACTACATGCAGGCGCATGCACACACACACACACACACACACACACTGAGTCTCATAATAATATTTTCAGCCAGATGTGGCTACATATGCATATTTCGAACTGTCCTCAGAGACTAATGCGTCCCCCCCCCCCCCCCCCCCCCCCCCCCCCCCCCCCCTCCCCCACTTCACTGTCGTGTCAACACATTTATTTACCTCCCTCAGTTTCATCGTCTCCACACTTGCTGACGTCAGCCACCTTAGACATGACCTCTTTCGCTCTATCCTTGTTAACGGGTTTGCTTCCTTGTTCATGCTGCTTATTTCGCTGTCAGCCTTTACAGATGTTGTGTAACATACAGTGAGAGATGTAGTGTAGCATACAGCCACAGATGTAGCACAGCGTACAGCAACGATGTCATGCAGCATATGAGGCATGCAGGGTATAGCACAGTGACAGATATGTGTAGTATATAGTAACAGATGTCATGTGGCGTACACTGATGATGTGTGTAGCATACAGTGAAGAATGCAAGGTAGAGTACTTTGACGGATGTAGCAAAGTGTTACGTGTATAGCGACAGATGCTGTGTAGCATGTCATTAAATATTTAGTGTCACAAAACAGTGACAGATGTGGTGCAGTGTGTAGCGACAGATGTAGTGTGGCGTATGGTGAGACATACTGCATAGTGACAGATGTAGCGTGTAATTACATGTTGTCACGTACAGTGACATATCAGTGCAGTGTGCAGAAACAGATGTAGTGTAGTGTACCGTGATAGCTATAGTGTAGCGTATATGGTGACAAATTAGTGTACCGTATCGTGACAGATACAGTGCGGCATACAGTGACAGAGTGCAGCATTTTAGTGATAAATGTAATGTATAGTGACAGATATAGTGTAGTGTATAGGCACAGATGTAATGTACTATAACGTAACAGATGAGTATCATAGAGCGACTAGCCCACAAAAGCTAGCTCATCATGACAGATGCATCAAAGATTCTGCTGAAAGTGAGGTCGCCATAATGACAGATGTAGTGTGGCGTATAGGGACAGATGTGGCATAGTGTATGGTGATTAGTCTGCAGGCAGTGACGTCTCCATGATGATGGATGTAGTGTAATGTGTAGTGACAGATTTGGTGTGGCATATAGTGACTTGTCTACAGACAGTGACGTCTCCATGATGACAGATGTAGTGTTGCATATAGTGACAGATGTGGTGTGTAGCATCTGGTGACTTGTCTGCGAGCAGTGACGTCTCCATGATGACAGATGTAGTATATTATATAGTGACAGATGTAGTAGCATATAGTGACAGATGTGGTGTAGCATCTGGTGACTTGTCTGCAGGCAGTGACGTCTCCATGATGGCAGATGTAGTGTAGCATATAGTGACAGATGTAGTGTTGCATATAGTGACAGATGTGGTGTAGCATCTGGTGACTTGCCTGCAGACAGTGATGTCTCCATGATGACTGATGTAGTATATTATATAGTGATAGATGTAGTGTATCATATAGTGACAGATGTGGTGGTGTAGCATCTGGTGACTTGTCTGCAGACAGTGACGTCTCCATGATGACAGATGTAGTGTAGCATTTAGTGACAGATGTGGTGTAGCATTTAGTGACAGATGTGGTGTAGCATCTGGTGACTTGTCTGCTGGCAGTGACGTCTCCATGATGACAGATGTAGTGTAGCATAGTGACAGACGTGGCATAGCTTATAGTGACAGATGTAGTGTAGCATAGTGACAGACGTGGCATAGCTTATAGTGACAGATGTAGTGTAGCATAGTGACAGATGAAGTGTAGCATATAGTGACAGATGTGGTGTAGCATATAGTGACAGATGTGGTGTAGCATATAGACTTATTTGCAGGCAAATGACGTATCCATGATGGCAGATGTAATGTAGCATATAGTGACAGATGTGGCATGGCTTATAGTGACAGATGTGTAGTGCGGCATATAGTAACAGGTACAGTGTAGCTTATAGTGACTAGTCTGCAAAAAGTGAGGTGTCCATGATGACAGATGTGGCGCTGGGTACTTACCCGATAGCATCACCTCAGTAGTGTGTCAAGTCTGGTGAAGTCTGACAAGAGATGCCTTTAAAAAGCATCTACTTCCAACAAATCTTCATCCAACTGCCACCGTTTTGGCTTTATGCATTTGATAATGGCATGCCAGGCATTGTTAATTGCTTTGAAAAATTTTCTGTGTGACACTAAAGCCTATGTCAGCATTCTTTGATGACGGAAGTAGAGTAAAACTACAAGACTGTATCAGTATGTAAGTGAGTAGGCCTATGGACCGGCAAATAAGGTTTATTAGTAAAAAAAAAAAACATATGGTACTCCACCTCCATAAAAAAAAATTAACCCCAGTGATAGATTATGGATGGGACCCAGAACCAGCTGAAGCTGAAAAGGATTAAAAAAGAAGTCTTGGCTGATGACAATCTGCTCTTTGACATTTGCTCTTTGACCAGTATGTTACTGCAGCTGTTAAAACAGGCAAACAGAATTTCTGGGAAGCTTTCAGTATTTTACTCACTTCAAACTCAAAAACATGATGACACCACCAATTTTAAAACATTAAATCAGACCAGTTTTGGAAAGCAGTAACATGGTTTGGTCTCCAAATTTGAAGAAATGAAAAACTTCCACAGAAAATTTACAACGATTAACGAAGCAAATCATTGGATTCAGTCAAATAAATTACACAGGTTGACATTACCTAAATTACCATGTCTTAATCACCGATGAGTGAAAGATGATAAAGTAGACACCTTTAAAATTCTAATCCTGTTGATAAGTGCATTTTGATCTATATCTAGTGGACTACTACTTTAAACCTGTGCAAGATAATTAACAGAGAGAGAGAGAGAGAGAGAGAGAGAGAGAGAGAGAGAGAGAGAGAGTGTGTGTGTGTGTGTGTGTGTGTGTGTGTGTGTGTGTGTGTGTGTGTGTGTGTGTGTGTGTGTGCATGCATGTGTGTGTGCAAGTGCGTGATGCATGTGTATGTGCATGTGTATGTACATGTGTGCATGTCTCTGTGTAAGTGAATGTGTGTTGAGGAGGGGCAGTGCATCAGAAAGGTTGGACTTTACAAGTAAGAATGTCCTTGTCTGAGTGCCTGTGTGCATGTGGAAGGGAGATGGGGTGGGGTGGGAGGGGGGAGGGGGAGGCACACATGCCATTGAGAGAGCAGCAGGTATGCAAGCCAGAAATGAAATGACTTACAATCAATCAAAAACATAGTGGCGGAGATCTACTACACAGTGGCCACCTTGCAAAACATGCCAAATTCCTGTCATTCTTTCCTCTTTAAAGACTCACAAAGCCAAATTCTTCTGTCTTTACATTTAATCGCCTCCTCAAGCCATTAATTTTCTCACACATACAGCAACCACTCACTCGCTTCTCTCTCTCCACACACTCTGTAAACTGTTCATGGCATACAGAAATACTGCTCAGAGCTTAGCCTTTCTGGACACATACACATATATGTACACACGCATACACACACATTCATGCACACATTCAAATGAAAGCACCCTTAAAGAGACACACACACACACACACACACACACACACACACACACACACACACGCACACACACACACACACACATGCATACACACTTTGTCCATATGAACCTGAAACAACAAAGAAAAGACAGTGGTGAAAACATGAGGACACAGACAGCCCTCAGGACTTTAGTCTGTATGATACATCATATCCTCACACACAGAACACATGATACCTCAGATCCTACACATATGACACATGATATACCAGATCATACACATGACTCGGCCATGCATCAGAGTTCCAAGTTCTTTAACAAAAAAAAGTTAATGTAGAAATCATCTGGGCCGAAACATTGTTTAAAATATCGCTTACAGTTACACAGGTGTGTGACACCTAATGTTAATGTGTAGACTGCAGCTGTCCTTGAAAATCCAAGATCAAATACTCCTGATGCTTCAATAGGCTCACATCAAACAAGCCTGATTTGATGCATTACAGTCTGCTGCCAGAGTAAAACCACGGGTTAAACATCACAGCTATCTTGTCCATAACTCTAGCCACTCTTTGTTTTTGTATTACATATATAGTTCGTCTGGCAAAGTACATTCAAGACAAACAAAGAGAAAACATTATTTTCCCAAAACATTTAGGCGCCCCTAAAGCACCCACAACACATGGAATCTCATCTGACAAAGCAAAAGACACATAAACGCCGGGAATCTCACTGACACAGAAAGAGAAACATGAACACACCAGGAATCTCACGTGACAGGGCAAGAGAAACATAAACACTAGGAATCTCACCTGACAGGGCAAGAGATCATCATACACACCAGGAATCTCACCTGACAGAGAAAGCGAAACAAACACCAGGAATCTCACCTGACAGAGCAAAAGAAACATAAAACACAGGAATCTCACCTGACAGAGCAAAGGAACATACACACCAGGAATCTCACCTGACAAAGCGAAAGAGATCACATACAACACCTGGAATCTCACCTGACAAAGCAAGAGACACATAAACACAGAGACAGAGTAAGAGAAACACAAACACCAGAAATCTCACCTCAGCAGAAAAGCAGGTGCAGCTATGCAGTTCGTTTGCTGATGTTGCTGTAGCCCAGTCCTAAACAGGTGAGAACAACCTTCTCTTGACCCCCCTCCCTCAGTGCAGCACCGTCCACCCCCACCCCTTGCCTCTCCGCCCCCTCCACCTAAACACCACCTGCAGGAAGTCACGGATGTGCCGCAGGAACTGCACTCTGCAACAACAGCAATAACAACGATACAAACTAAATAATGATGTGCAGACCTACAGGGTACTGTTCACGACTCTATGGTCAGCATCACTGTACTTTACAATAAACGTGCAAAAAAATGAATAAATGCCAGTGCTGGTGCCGGTGCTACAGCAGGACTGGGCTGTGGCTGTGGATGGGGGTTCAGAATGAACAACGTAGGTGCAGTGCCACTGAGATCGCACAGAAGATGGGACAGCAAAAAAAATAATAAATAAATAAATAACAAAAAAAAAAAAATCTAGGAATGAGATTAACATTACATTAATATATGACAATTGCTCACTTTGCTGTGAAAACTAAAAATTAAAACTGCAAATCATTCTTAAGTAGTAGCGATTTTTATAATTGACTGTTGTTGCAGTGTCTTAAGTAAGTTCTAACTGGACAATGACTAACATTGGAAAGCAGAAAAGTGTGATTGCTGTTGCGGTGATGTGGACACTTACTTTGAAAGACTTGAATCATATCTTAGAGCAATTGATGTTAATATGTTTCGAAATTGCCAGGACTGACACTTTCATCAGTGTTGCTGAGAAAAAAAAAAAGCCTACAAACTTGTAAGGTCTCTTCTGGCACCAGGAAAACCTACAAACAAAAATTTTGATGAACTGAAACACATACTGCAAAATCATACACAATCCAATGAGTTTATCATCTGCAGAACAGCCAGGATTTTATAGTAAGAAACAAAGGACAGAAGAATCCAGACAGAATGCGTAGCAGAGTTGAAGCAGACTGCAGCTGAGTGCAAGTGTAACACATCTGCCGATGAGGCATTAACAGATATTTTTGCCATTGGGATTGCCAATGAAGTAACAAAAAGAAGAGACTTAGAACAGGGAATTGGGGCCGGAATAGCTCAGTGGTAAAGTGCTGGACACGTAATCTTGGTGATTTGGGGGTTGCGGGTTTAAATCACCGCCAGGCCATTTCGGTGCAGGGGAATATTTCCCCAGGAGTTAACATTGGTTCTGACTCCATTTCCCATACGGTCCACCAAATGAGACTATAAACAAAGTTCCGTGTATGAACACACACCAACTTTTGAAAGAGAGGGCCAGTTTGGCCGTTGGTATGGATGACATGTTACACATAGCATGCATCTTCCCTGAAGCTGGACTATGGCTGCCTTAATGGCAGGATAAAAAAGGGTCATACACACAAAACTCCACTCCTTTTGTTGGGTAGATGGGATTGTCTCTATTCATTGTCTATACAGGGAACATCCGCAGGAGTATCAGCCTGCATACGCAGAAAGAACGAAAGAACCGGGAAGGATTCAACATTTCAGAAGGCTTTGGAGATGCCAGACAGGCACTGTCATGTGATTTTCTGGGCAGTAGTCTAAGTGTGCACAGGTTACAGGCTGGCCACAGCAGCAGTACACATAGCAGCAGAAGGCAAAGGCAGGCAGAGCAGGAGCCACAATCCCTGAGAGGCGTTCCCCCTAAGGGGAAGGGGGTGAAGATACAGAAGGATGGGCACTGGTGTCAGGAAGACAGTAGCAGGCAGAGAGAGTAGCACTGATTCTAGAAATTATTATTCTTAGAATTGTTATTGATTCTATAAATTGTCATGTTACATGGAAGGGGAGAGAAACAGTGGGATAAACAGAATGCAAAGGGATAGAGATATACCAACTTTGTATGGGAGAGAGAAACAGACTGACTTACATGTACAGTGAGACAAACAGACGGACAAACAGAACAAACGAGGGATAGAGACAGGCTGATATAAATGGGAAAGAAAGAAACATATATATATATATATATATATATATATATATATATATATATATATATATATATATATATATATATATCTGTTAAAACTTTGATTAAAATGTAAAAGCCTTTTACATTTTAATCAAAGTTTTAACAGATGCCGCTCCCAACCGGTTGAGCACTTTTTTAAAGTTATTGTTGGTTAGCAACACAATTATATATATATATATATATATGGTCGGACTTACAAGCAAGGGGAGTGAAACAGACGGACAAACAGAATGCAAAGGGATTAAGACAGACTGGCATGAAGTGGGAGAGAAAAAGACGGACAGATTTATGTTTAAGGGGAGAGAGAAACAGGCAGATTTACATGTAAGGGGAGAGAAACGCACTTACGTGTACGGGGAGAGAGAGGTCCCAGGAGGAGTTTGGACACATCCTGTTGTCCCAGCACCATGCACAGAGCTGCCAGACACTGCGATGTGGAGTCCACACAGCCCCCCTGACACATCACGTTACACATGATACACACTGCGACGTGGAGTCACACAGCCCCCCTGACACATCACACTACACTACACATACACACTGTGACGTGGGGTCCGCACAACCCACCTGACGTTACATAACACGTTACACATCATATCATACATACGGCCACAAGGGAGTCAACACAGCCCTCCCGACACATAGCACATCATGTTACACACTCTGCACCATGAAGTCCACACAACCCCCATAACACATCACATTACACATTGTGGCATGCAGTCCATACAGGCCTCCCCTCCCCTATACATTACATATATATTGTGACACAGCCCCCACCCCCCCCCCAACAAAATACACACATTTTATTATATTAAACACATTAAAATCTGGAGTGCTCTTGACAATGTCATGTCACACAAAAATCCACATTGTACACATCATACACAAAACAATGTGGACTCTAGAGAGCCTCCCTGCTACATCTAATCTATTTTCTACACATCAGACATCCTTCACATTAGATACACAATCTAGAATTTCACACACACAGCCGTCCTTCACTTCAGACACACACACAGTGTACACATTCACACACCCATTCATTCTGTCACATCAGACACAGTCAACATACTCACACATCAAGACATCTGTAACATTAGACACACAGTGTACAGATTCATACACATTCAATTCGTCACAGTAGACACACAGTCTACATATTCACACACACATACAGACATCCTTCATATCAAACACACAGTCTGCAATCTCACACATAGCCATCAGTCACATTAGACACACTGTCAACACACCCACAGACATCCTTCACATTAGACACACAATGTACACATTCACACACAGCCACCCTCCCTTCACACACCCTGTAAATTTCCTCCAGCAGCTGTGCAGCAGCAGCCTTGCCAATGTCCTCGGGCACGGAGGGAGGGTCCGCAGATCCCTTGGGCACAGATGAGCTCTCTGCTGTCAGGAAAGCACCATTGGTCGTTTCGGCCACTAGAGTGATTCCAAATCCTGGAGATCTGCAAATTGTCGTGTGTACTGTCTCATACGTTGTGGACAAGTCAGCATCATATCATATGCTGTGGAAAAATCTAAGGACAGTCAGTGTTGTATGAATTCCTATGGAAAAGTCTAACTTACAATCTGAATTATATCAGTAGCTATGGAAAAGTCGAAAAAGACAGTCAGTATCCTGTCGAATGCTATGGGAAAGTCTACGGACAGTAACTTACTAACTTACTTATCGAGTAAACATCCTGTCAAATGCTATGGAAAAGTTTAAAGGTAGTCAATATCACGTCAAATGCTGTAGAAAAGTCTCAGGAGAGTCAAAATCATATCACATGCTGTGGAAAAAGTCTATGGACGGTCAGTAACATATCAACTGCTGTGCTGTGCACAAGTTTAAGGACAGCAAGTATCATGTTAAATGCTGCGGAAAAGTCTACAAACGATAAGTATCATGTCAAATCCTGTGGACAGATCTAAGGACTGTCAGTACCATGTTAAATGCCGTGGAAAAGTCTGTGGATTGTTAGTATACCTATTACTGTGCAACAATCCAAGAATAGTCAATATCATATCAGGTGGTGCAGAAATGTCCAAAGGCAGTCAGTGTCATATCAAATGCTGTGGAAAAGTCTATGGTCAGTCTATATCCTGTCAATTGCTATGGAATGCTGTGGAAAGTCTAAGGACAGTCAGTATCCTGTCAAATGCTGTGGAAAAGTCTAAGGGCAGTCAGTATCCTGTCAAATGCTATGGAATGCTGTGGAACATATCCTGTCAAATGCTGTGGAAAGTCTAAGGGTAGTCAATATCCTGTCAAATGCTGTGGAAAAGTCTAAGGGCAGTCAGTATCCTGTCAAATGCTGTGGAAAAGTCTAAAGGCAGTCAGTATCCTGTCCAATGCTATGGAATGCTGTGGAACGTATCCTGTCAAGTGCTGTGGAAAAGTCTAAGGGCAGTCAGTATCCTGTCAAACACTATGGAATGCTGTGTAAAGTCTAAGGACAGTCAATATCCTGTCAAATGCTGTGGAAAAGTCTAAGGTCAGTCCGTATCCTGTCAAATGCTATGGAAAAGTCTAAAGGCAGTAAGTATCCTGTCAAATGCTATGGAATGCTGTGGAAAAGTCTTGGGGACAGTCAGTATCATATCAAATGCTGTGGAAAAGTCTAAGGGCAGTCAGCATCCCGTCAAAAGCTGTCAAATGTTGTGGAAAAGTCTGAGGGCAGTCAGTATCCCGTCAAATGCTGTCAAATGTTGTGGAAAAGTCTGAGGGGCAGTCAGTATCCCGTCAAATGCTGTGGAAAAGTCTAAGGGGTGATCTGATGTCATGGTCACTTGTGTGGCCAACAAAGGTCACAAGCACTGACTGTAACATCAGCTGACTGGAGAGGTACATGACTGGAGTTTGTGGCTGTCACGTGCACCACCCCGTCGTCCAACAAACAGTCATCTGATCAACGATTATCAGACCATCCCCTGCCATAGCCATCACTTGTCACTTACTTTCCAGAGTTCCTTCCCTTGCAGCAGTCGGTGGTGATGAAGACATCCGATAAAAAGGAGGTCAGCAAGCTCTTCGCAGCCTCCACCATGCGGTTACAGGAGGTCGCCGACACACGCACTGACCAGCTGCACAGGTCAAGGTCAACTTCTCTCCACAGGCACACTATCCTCCTCTTCCAAATATTCAGAGTCAATACCACACATAGCCCACCAACATACACAATCAATTCCATATGCATTGCACCAACATACACAGTCTATATTAAACATATCAATATACACAGTCAATATCACACATGTAAACATACCACAAACAGTACACTGCCAGTGCATGGTCATTTGATACCTATCTGTGCATGCTGTGTTCCATAAACTTAAATGTTGTGTAGCACAATGGATAAGTGTGTTGGTGCGAAATTATTGTTGAACTAATTCCTCACATTTTCATTCTAATGGTTTGAGAGAGATTTGTCATATCATAAACAAATTTTGTGTTACCTTACACCCTGTTTTGCATGTTTGTTTATATTTTGTCTTTTTTCCATTTACACTGCAGTCATTTTATTTTCTTAAACACAGACAGAGGGATAAAAATACACATCATACAGACACAGAGATAAGAAGTACAACACACAGACACAGAGATAAAGACACACAGCAGAGGACACCGAGATGAGAATAAATGGCACTTTAACAAGGATACGCTATACCTCGAATCTTTTTTATTTTTCCAGCCTGAAGGAACTGCAGAGGTCGCAGCTTCTGTCGACAAGGACACCGGAACAGCACTTTCCCTCCTCCTTCAGGGGCCGCTGCTCGCTGCAGAATCTGTAACATGCACAAACAGACATGCTGCACTTCTGTTGATAGGGACGCTGCAACTGCACTTTCCCTCCCTATTCACTTGTTGCCGCTTGCTACAGGATCTGTAACATGCTAAAACAGTCATGCTGTGGCTCATGGTTGCCCTGAATACATTAAAGCTGCGATAGAAAATTTGGAGGTCCTCTGCTTGATATGTTGAAAGGTACATGCCATTCCTCAACTTAGTATTCTAATCAGTACCTGCATGACCTCAACTTAGTATAGTAACAAACACATGTACTTGATGTACATCCTCAATATGCTAACAACTACATGCATTTACTCAATACACAAACAAGTACATGGATGTCCTCAACTTAGAATACCTATAGGTACATGCTCATCCTCAACTTAGTAAGCTAACAACTACATGCACCTCAATTTAATATGCTAACAACCACACATATGCACGTCCTCACCTTGATATAGTAATATACAAACAAGCGCATGCATGTCCTCAACTTAGTACACTAACAAGTACATGCATGTCCTCAACTTAGTTAGTGTGCTTACAGCTAAATCCATGTCCTAGAATGAATGCTCTTTAAGTACATGCAGAACTTCAACTTCTTACAGAATGACAGGTACATGCAAGTCTTCAACCTAATAGATAAACAGGTATATATGCAGGTTCCCAACTTAATATACTAACAGGTACATGCAGGGCTTCAACTTAACATACAAATACTTGCAGGTCTTCAGCTTTATACATACTGAAAGGTATATATAAATTCAATGTCTGTCAGATATGGAGTACCCTAAGAATCTGTATTAAATGCTCTTATGCTCTCTGTTCTTACCAATTACCTGCTTTGTTTCGTTAAATGCTGAAATGTTCACGAATGACAATCTCTCCTCTCCTCCATTCCAGTGATAAAGATACCCCAAAATAAAGAAATAAACTCCAAAATGATGTCCAAAGACTTGTTCAATGGAGTGAAATAAACCACCTGACCTAAAACGTAAATATAACCAAATGCATCTATGTATGTGCATGACAAAAAGGCAAAAGACAATATTTCAGCCCTTGTTTATGTATGACAGAAAAACTGAAGAATTTGACTCACATAAAAAACTAGGTATCTTTAGTAACAAGGATTTATTGTGGACACATATAACTAACTCCACTGACACAATCATTTATCATTGATCCATAAACCATGAAATAATCTGTATAAACCTAGCTTTCAATAAGCTGGTAGAAATGTATGGAACAGGTTTCCAACAAGTTGGGTTTTTCTTTTTCCTTGTTTTATTTTGTTTTGCTGTGGCACTGCACCCATGCCGCTCATTCCGACCCCCTGTCCACAGCAACAGCCCTGCCCGGCCTGCCACAACCCCATCACCAACAATCCACTGGAGCAGCAGTCAATGTCAAGTCGTCAAGAGGCAACCCACCTGAAGGAAACAGCGCACTGCTGCCCAGTCACTTCTGTGGTGTTCAGTGGTACCTGTTGTGATGCAACATGCGCAGGACACCACCTACTAAGCCCCCTACTGATTGAAATTAGCAGAAGAGCCATCAACAGATTTGCCAGACCCAAACCTGTACAAACGATGCTCAAGGATTGAAATTAACAGAACAGCCATCAAAAGATATATGCCAGATCCAAGCTTCTACAAACGATGCCCAAAGACTGAAATTAACAGAACAGCCATCAACAAATAGGCCAGACCCAAATCTGTACAAACTATGCTCAAAGGCTGAAAATAACAAAACAGCCATCAAAAGATATGCCTGACCTAAACTTGTGTAAAACTATCCCCAAGTGAACTGCTTTGTAATGGATGATCTACAAACTCATATGTTCATGACTATATATGAAAAGAAAACAATGGCTCTCTATACAGGCAAGATAAATATTACTACTGTAAACATTAGTATGATCTGTCATAAAATCATTACCAACATTGTGTTCTCATGACAGTTACATGTCTGAGTCTGAGACTGAGTCCCAGTCACACAGTACACACACACACACACACACACACACACACACACACACAAGGACAGACCTTCAATTCCAGCCCCTCATCAGTTCCCAAAAACTTCTTCAGAACAGGGAGACAGGACAGTCTGATCTGGTCCACCTGAAACCCACATCATCTGACAACTTCACACATCAACTGAAACCCACATCACCTGACATAGCACACACAACCTGAAACCCACATCATCTGACAACTTCACACATCAACTGAAAACATCACCTGACATAGCATACACAACCTGACCCACATAGCATACACAATCAACTGAAACCCACATTATCTGACAAACTTCACACAATAACTGAAACCCCACATCACCTGACATAGCACACATAACCTGAAACCCACATTATCTGACAACATCACACATCAACTGAAAGCCACATCACCTGACATATTACATACCACCTGACACCCACATCATCTGACGCACATCGCCTAAATGCACGTCATCAGACACATATCAATTGAAAACAACATCACCTGACACACATTCAAACGGATTGAGGGAATGTCTACAGAAAACGGACACTAAGACAAAGGGGAGAGTCCACGGACAGGAAAAAGGAGAGGAGGGAATGTCCACGGACAGGAAAACAGGCAGGAGGGAATGTCCACAGGAGGCAGGGGGGAATGTCCACAGACAGGAAAACAGGAGGAGAAAATGTCCACAAACAGGAAAACAGGCAGCAGGGAGAGTCCCCAGACAGGAAAACAGGCAGGCAGGAAGGAGGAAGGTTCACAGACAGGAAAACAGGCAGGAGGGAATGTCCACAGACAGACAGGCAGGAAGGAATGTTCACAGGCAGGCAGGAGGGAATGTCCACAGACAGGAAAACAGGCAGGAGGGAATGTTCACAGACAGGGAAAACAGGCAGGAGAGGGATGTTCACAGACAGAACAGGCAGAAGGGAATGTCCACAGACAGGAGGGAATGTTCACAGACAGAGAGAACAGGCGGGAGGGGATGTCCACAGACTGGAAAACAGGCAGGAGGGGATGTCCACAGACTGGAAAACAGGCAGGAGGGGATGTCCACAGACAGAGAGAACAGGCAGGTGGGAATGTCCACAGACAGGAAAACAGGCAGGAGGGAATGTCCACAGACAGGAGAACAGGCAGGTGGGAATGTCCACAGACAGGGAAAACAGGCAGGAGGGGGTCCACAGACAGGAAAACAGGCAGGGAAATGGCCAAAATGAGGAAAACTGACAGGAGTCGAGGACAAGATGGCGGGAGTGTTAACAGATGGCTACAGACTGAGAGAGAGTGTCGGCAGTTGCAGGAGCAAAACAACAACAACAAAAAAAGAAGGGCAGGGCAGGAGGGGGGTTAGTGTCCACAAAGAGAGAAAACAATCTTGAGGGAGTATAGAAAACAGGGGAATGACTCCACTGAGAGGAAAACAGTGAGTGTGTGTGTAAGTGGGGAGTACTGACAGAGGAGTCCTACGGAGAAGTCCTGAGGGCTGTCAGAGTGCCAGAGGCGCCGGTCTGTGAATGTTCAGTGGAAGTTTGGGGAAGGGAGTGTTTTAAAGACTGGAGCATACAGGAGGAAGCGGCACTGACAGAGGGTCTTGGGGGACATTGCCAATGTCAGTCAATGTGATGTTTAGAGGAAGTTGGAAAAGGGAGAGTTTACAGACAGGGATATACAGAATGGAGGGATACTGATGAAGGGGTCATGGAGGCTGTTGGTGAAATCAATCAAGGTGATGTTCACGTGAAGTTTAGGGAAGGGAGTGTTCACATATAGGGGTATACAGAAGAAGGCAGCGGTACTGACAGAGGGGTCATTGGGGCTGTTGGTAACGCCAGTCAAAGTGATGTTCAGAGGATGTTTGGTGAAGGCAGCCAGGCACAGCAGAACCTCCAGGTAGTAACTGATGGAGCGCTCCACATTGCACTCGTGAGTCATCTCCCCTCCCATTAGCAGTCCAGGCCGATACTGCAACCCTGTACCTGCACACACCGAAAAGACCCACAAACATACTTGCACATATTCCAACAAATGAAGAACATCAGAAATAAAAATATTTTTTTCAAAAAACATACACAAACAAAAGCTAAACATCCAGGAATAACAGCAAGACTTAGGATTTATAATTATTAGAAAGTAATACAGACAATCCTTCCAAAACGAATTCTAAATGCAATCTAATCATTGCCACAAATCCTGATCTTTGACCCTGTTGGTCTATCATCCATGCAGAGGGCAGAGAGAGATGGCTTGTTGGTCCATGTGTCTGAGCCAGTCTGCAACTGCTGACTTACACAGGTGCATTATCATAACAGTTACCCTCCACTGGTAAGACCCAGCTACTGTTGTATCCATCCTTGTGTACAAATGCACTCCAATACAGATTCTGATTTATAATAGACGCACTAGAGGAGAGGAAAGGGAGGCAAGGACTGGGGAAGAGATGGGAGTGTTGGGGGGCAACTTCTGATCTCTTAAATTATGCTGTTAAACCAAAATGAATGAGGTATATATATCAACAAACCGACACAGCCACCTCACCTGAGCGGCTCACAGATATCATGGAGCCATTGGTCAATCCGTCCACCAAACGCAACAAGTTGGCTTCATACTCTGCAACAAAAGACAGCATGAAAAAGATACTGTGTCATCATTAATATTACAATGAAAATCAAAAGAGCATTAGACATACTCCCTGCTTGGCTAAATATACTGAGATTGTTATCATGTCATCCTTTCACCCCATCCTTGCCACCATCTTGTCGGTGGTGCTAGTGTGCTCCCATCTATCATCCAGGAGGTGTGTACTGTGCTCTATAATGGGATTCCCCATGAATTAACCCATTCAATTTCTTTGCGGAGATGGACATCAGCATCCTGTTTCCACATGCTTCAATGAAACAGATCACAAGAACAGTCCGTACTGTTTGTGTGCATCAGTTTAAGTACTTTAACTAAGGGTAAAGATCCAGATTGAACAGTGTGCATTTAAATTTGAATGTCGGCAATCACATGTCGGCCATCACAGTAACACACACACACACACACACACACACACACACACACACACACACTAACACACACACACACACACACACACACACACACACACACACACTAAGCTGAACTACCATTGTAGTACCAATGCTCCTTTTCCTCCCATTCACCATAAGCACAAGGTCTGATATAGAATGTGATCTAGCAGGTGTGATGGAGAGAAATTTGAGCACTTTTATGGCTGGACTGTATTGCTGTGCTGTGTGTGTGTGTGTGTGTGTGTGTGTGTGTGTGTGTGTGTGTGTGATGTGTGTGTGTGTGTGTGTATGTAGGTGCATGCATAATGTGTGTGTACATGTGTGTGCATGTGTGTGTGTGTGTGTGTGTGTGTGTGTGTGTGTGTGTGTGTGTGTGTGCATGTATTTGTGTGTGTGTATTAACTGTTATGTGTGCTGTCACCATGAAGGGGTGAGGGAGGACACATATGCTAGACCTCTAAACGAGTGAACATCTCATCTTGAAAGGTCACATTACTTTGTAGACATCTAATCCTTAGCAGACCAATCCTGATTATTTAATCTTAATGACAATTTTTCAATACACACACACACACACACACACACACACACACACACACACACACAGCCCTCCTTCCCACTTACCCACTTTCCCACAAACTCCATTCTGATGTTAGCCAAGTTGGTTTCTGTATACTCATAATATATATATGTGTGTGTGTGTGTGTGTGTGTGTGTGTGTGTGTGTGTATGCACACATGTGTGTGTGTGTGTGTGTGTGTGTGTGTGTGTGTGTGTGTGTGTATCATGTGTGTGTGTGTGTGTGTGTCCAGGTTCAGGTTCAGGTTCAAAATAGGGACAAAATCTTAACAGATTCATTAATTAGGCCTCACGGCTTATAATTTGTCCCATCATTATATGAAAAATAAGTTAACATCATCAAGGTCATGAGCATGCTCAAGATATTTAGACATCGTAATCAAATAATACATCTATTAGCATGTTTCCTTTGTCTATAAGATTTTTGAAAGCATTTAAATTAGGGGCACATTTAATATTTGCTGCAAGTTGATTCCAATAAGGGTGCAACTCGATTACTGAAAGTGAATTTTCTTCTGTTAGTACGGCTAAACTCAATGTGAATTTTATCAGTAGGGTTTCTTGTTTTGTCGAAGTTAGATAAAAATGAAAATTTAGTAGGGTCAATATCATCAACATGATTAAACAATTTGTAGGCTTGAATCAGGTCACCCCGTAATCGTCGAGCTTTCAAAGATGGTAATTTCAATTTTTCCAATCTATCTTGATATGGTAGGTCTTTCAATTCCTTTATCAATTTAGTAGCTCTCCTCTGTACTTTTTCTATTGCGGAAGACTGTCTTTTCAAATATGGATACCAAACAATATTTCCATACTCAAGGATCGGCCTGACTAAGGCTGTGTATAATTTGAGAAAAGTATCTTTACTTAGAAAATCAAAAGAACGCCGTATGATTCCGATCACTTTATTTGCCTTATTTACAACATTGTACACATGATTATCAAAAAGTAAATTTTTATCAAAAATGACCCCCAAGTCTTTTTCTTCTTCACATTTGGTTATATTAACTGTCTGAGCACCTTTAATACATAGTCATGCTCGGGATTCTTTTTGCCAATATGCAGTACTTTGCATTTTGAAGCATTAAAATATAAGTTCCATGTCTCTGACCATCTTTCCAAAGTATCCATATCCATTTGTAACAATTCATGATTTTCTGAAGTGTGTGTGTGTGTGTGTGTGTGTGTGTGTGTGTGATCTGAACAATGTAAAAATGTAATGAGAAATTACAGATCTCTTTAACATAAATACACAGTCACACACACACACACACACACACACACACACATGTACACACATGTACACATGCACGTGCGTGCGCAACACACGCTCACGCTTCCGGTTACACAGTCAAGAGAATGTGGAAACCATTTCTTTGAGTCCAGGCAGAAATTACAATGGGAAACAATAACAATAATCATAAAGTGACAAGAGCCTCAGAGTCGGACTTGATTGAAACGTATTTGATTCTCGGCATTCATCCGTTTCTTTGAAGTCTCACATACCTTTCAATCCTGGCTCCTGATCTCTGCTCCTAATCTCTTTTTATTGTAATACTTCTGCCACTGACAGTAGCAAGTATCAGTCTTTGCCGAAGAAAATTACATCCTTCGAATTTCAACACATGTGCTTCGTTATTATTAGCCATCCTTGATCCCAACACAACACGTTGTTTCACTTCGGTGAAATGTACCGGAAATAGAGTAACGTCTATCTACTGAAAACAAGTAAACTAAGCGTTGGGCATGGGGAAGGTAGGAGAACAGAAACGAAAAGAATTAGTCTCTGTCAACCAACGTTACGAAGAAAAGCGGAAGTAGCGTAGGACTGGGGGGCCCGTGGTGAAACATCAGATGGTCGGCGTATTGGTTCAATATGCTCCGCTTGTTGAGTGAGAGGGAAAGCGGTATTATGTCTCCTTTACTTTTGCAGAGAGCACAGATTGCTCGCCGCTATTTCAATCTGGAGCTCAGCAAGCACATAGAAGTGGAAGAGGTTTACAAAGGGAGTGTCAACTCTCTGGATTTGGACCAGGCGGAAAACAGATAGTAAGTGAAGACACTTTTCTGTTTGTTTTGATTTGTTTGTTTGTTTGCTTTTTCTTTCATTTTCTTTCTTTTTTTCTAATTGTGCTATGTGGTGACAGCTTGCTAAGCCGTATCCAGTGGGTCAGAAATATGTGTGCCGACTGCAGACAGTGGGTTAGAAAACTTGCTGTGTTGAACCCTGCAGGTCACAGTTGTGCCCATTGGGTTAGAAACTTGTATGTGTGTGTGCTGTACACAGTAGGTCAGCAGTCTGCTGTACCCAGGAAGACAGAAGTACCAGCAGGTCAGAAGTCTGTGTGTTGTACCTGTGTGGGTCAGAAGTCTTGTGTGTGCCCAGTGGGTCAGAAGTTTGTATACTGTACCCAGTATGTCAGAAGTCTGTGTGTTGTGCCCTGTGGGTTAGAGATGTGTGTGCTGTACCTAGAATGTTAGAAGTTTGTGTGTTGTACCCAGTAGAGATCAGATATGTGTGTGTGTGTGTGTGTGTGTGTGTGTGTGTGCTGTGTGTGTGTGTCCTAGAATACTGTTATTATGATTATGACTACTTATAGTTAGAAGTCTGTGTTTTGTGCCCAGTGGGTCAGAAGTTTTGTGTTATGCCCAGTGGGTCAGAAGTCTGTGTGTTGTGCTTAGTGCGTCAGAAGTCTTGTGTTATGCCCAGTGGGTCAGAAGTCTTATGTTGTGCCCAGTGGGTCAGAAGTCTTGTGTTATGCCCAGTGGGTCGGAAGTCTTGTGTTGTGCCCAGTGGGTCAGAGATGTGTGTGTGTGTGTGTGTGTGTGTGTGTGTGTGTGTGTGTGTGTGTGTGCTGCCCAGTGGTTCAGAAGTGTGTGTGTGCTGCCCAGTGGGTCAGAAGTGTGTGTGTGTGCCCAGTGGGTCAGAAGTGTGTGTGTGCTGTACCTAGTGGGTTAGAAGTGGCAGGAAAGAATTCTGTTTTACGTCTCGTCACACTTATAGGTGATTGCAGACGTCTAAATAACATAGTGTTTACAATTTTAGAATATATCATAAAGAAGAGAAGAGGACGATGTGGTTACATAGAACAAAAATAAAGGATAGATGAATTAAAGGACGGTAACTATGAAAAATTAGAGAAAAATAACTAAAGTAATCTAATTTATGATTATGATTATAAAATGTTCCTTAATGGACTTTCCAAGAGGTGTCTCGTTAATTTAACAAGAGAAACAACTGGCAACGAATCTAAAAAGTCAATACACATTAACATGCCCAGTGTCAGCACTTGGTATAACACCATTCAAAAAGGTGTTTCATTAGTTCACAATCAAATTTCAAAATCGCATGTCAAACTGGAAGATCCCCACGACATACATACTTAACAGTCTGGCAATACTTGGTTTGTAGGGAATTACATAATTAAAAGTCTAAAAGTCAGGCTTGAAATCGGTTGGCTAATCGACACAAAGTTTGACAGTGTTTGCTGATGACAGAGGAAGTTTTGATGAGGAACTGTATTGACTCCAGAAATCACTTTTTATTATATGATGACAGTTAATTTCCTTGTGTGACAAAGGACAGTCAACCTTAATACTACCTAATATATTCTTTGCTCCCCTTTTTGCTGCTCTAGCTGCTTGATCATTTAAAAATGAAGGAGGTGTGCGATGGAACCCAAGAAAATACAACATTAGTACCTTTCATGTAAAGACAGTGCAACAAGTACTTAATCTCAAATAATAATCCTCTCTCTGTGTATTTTCAAAACAATGCAAACTTTTTAATACTGACTGTGAATCAACACAAAACAGGATATTAAGTTGTCACATAAATTATATTCAGAAGCTCTTTCAGAACAGCTGGATAATAAAAATTAAATAGTTATATGCATTTTGAACGGCTTTCAATTCTCAGTTGAAAAGACACATTTGGTTTCCCTTTAACAATGGATATAACCCAAGTAACATGCCTACATTCTTTCTGGGAGGACGGGAAATTTTTTATAAACTTGAAGTAAAATTTTTAGGTGTCCTACTTACACCAAAACTAAACTGGAAAAAACATATTGACTCGATTGTTACTAAAGCGGTTAAAAGTTTGAATTTTCTAAAAATTGTCAGTCACTCTCCTGTCTCCATGGGGACAGGATCCCAAAGTTTTGTTGCATTTAGCAACCAGTCTTGTACGATCAAGACTGACTTACGGACAGGAAACTGAGGAAGTATTCTTTTTTGCTCCGCAATCGCATTTAAAGAAACTTCAAAGAATTGACAGTAAAGCTGTAAAGTTGGCCCTGGGTGTACCTGTGCACACTAAGTCCTCTGAAGCTTATAAGATAGCAGGCCTTTTGCCACTTGATGAAGAAAGGAAAATAAGTTCTGTAAAATATGTAGTGAGATGGATTGCTGTGGACGACCTTGAAGAGTTAAATACACGATCCAACATTGATTTTTCGAAAAATGCACAGAAAAATTCAAATTTAGAGACGCTTCATTCATATGTTTCAGACGTTTTAATTCATCAAAGATTAACCCACACGAGGTAGCGCCTCGCGTACTGGTTCCGCCAGTACCCCTTGGGAACTAACGGAAGTAAAAGTTAACATTTTTTCTTCTGATCTAAATAAAGCGATGTCACCGCATGTGTTAGCAGCATCTGTCAAAATTGACATGAAGAAAAATTTACTAACTGTTTGAAAGTATACACTGACGGCTCAGTTCTTGATGATGGTAGTGCGGGATCTGGCTTTGTAATTCCAGATTTCAAAGCTGAACAATCATATTATTTTGGTAAGGGTCATTCCATATTTACAGCTGAACTTGTTGCTGTCCTGATGGCATTAAATTATTTAATTTCCTTGCCAGTCTCAATATTTAGAAGTGTGTTGTGCTGCCCAGTGGGTCAAGAGTGTGTGTGTGCTGTACCCAGTGGGTCAGAAGTGTGCGTGTGTGTGTGTGTGTGTGTGTGTGTGTGTGTGTGTGTGTGTGTGTGTGTGTATGTGTGTGTGCTGCCCAGTGGGTCAGAAGAAGTGTGTGTGTGCTGCCCAGTGGGTCAGAAGTGTGTATGCTGTACCCAGTGGGTCAGAAGTGTGTGTTTGCTGCCCAGTTGGTCAGAAGTGTGTGTGTGTGCTGGACCCAGTGGGTCAGATGTGTGTGTGTGTGTGCTGCCCAATGGGTCAGAAGTGTGTGTGTGTGTGTGTGTGTGTGTGTGTGTGTGTGTGTGCCCAATGTGTCAGAAGTGTGTGTGTGTGTGTGTGTGTGTGTGTGTGTGTGTGTGTGTGTGTCAGAAGTGTGTGTGTGTGTGGTGTGTGTGTGTGTGTGCTGTACCAGTGGGTCAGAAGTGTGTGTGTGTGTGTGCTGCCCAATGGGTCAGAAGTGTGTGTGTGTGTGTGTGTGTGTGTGTGTGTGTGTGTGTGTGTGTGTGTGTGTGTGTGTGTGTGTGCCAGTGTGCCCAATGGTTCAGAAGTGTGGTGTGTGTGTGTGTGTGTGTGCCCCAATGGGTCAGAAGTGTGTGTGTGTGTGTGCTGCCCATGGGTCAGAAGTGTGTGTGTGTGTGCTGCCCAGTTGGTCAGAAGTGTGTGTGTGTGCTGTACCCAGTTGGTCAGAAGTGTGTGTGTGCTGTACCCAGTTGGTCAGAAGTGTGTGTGTGCTGCCCAATGGGTCAGAAGTGTGTGTGTGTGTGTGTGTGTGTGTGTGTGTGTGTGTGTGCTGCCCAATGGGTCAGAAGTGTGTGTGTGCTGCCCAGTTGGTCAGAATGTGTATGTGTGTGCTGTACCCAGTGGGTCAGAAGTGTTTATGTGTGTGCTGTACCCAATGGGTCAGAAGTGTGTGTGTGTGTGTGTGCTGCCCAATGGGTCAGAAGAAGTGTGTGTGTGTGCTGTACCCAGTGGATCAGAAGTGTGTGTCTGTGTGCTGCCAGTGGGTCAGAAGTGTGTGTGTGTGTGTGCTGTATGCCCAGTGGGTCAGAAGTGTGTGTGTGTGTGTGTGTGTGTGTGTGTTGTGTGCTGCCCAATGGGTCAGAAGTGTATGTGTGTGCTGTACCCAGTGGATCAGAAGCGTGTGTCTGTGCTGCCCAGTGGGTCAGAGTGTGTGTGTGTGTGTGTACCCAGTGCTTCCCAGTGTGTGTGTGCTGCCCAGTGGGTCAGAAGCGTGTGTGTGCGTGCTGCCCAATGGGTCAGAAGTGTGTGTGTGCTGCCCAATGGGTCAGAAGTGTGTGTGTGCTGCCCAATGGGTCAGAAGTGTGTGTGTGTGCTGCCCAATGGGTCAGAAGTGTGTGTGTGCTGCCCAGTGGGTCAGAAGTGTGTGTGTGCTGCCCAATGGGTCAGAAGTGTGTGTGTGCTGCCCAGTGGGTCAGAAGTATGTGCTATGGCACTTGTGCCCAGTGGATCAGAGATAAGAAGTACCTTTGCTATGCCCAGTGGGTCAGAAGTATGTGTAGTGTGCCCAGTGAGTCAGAGATGTGTGTGTGTGTGTGCTTTAACCAGTGGGTCAGAAGTGTTTGTGTTGTGAGATCATAAATGTATGCTGTACCAGTAGGTAAGAAGTGTGTGTGCTATGCCCAGTGGGTCAGAAATGTGTGCTGTACCTAGTGGGTCAGAAATGTGTTTGTTGTGCCCCAATGGTCAGTATTTGTGTCTGCTGTGGCAGTAGGTAAAAAATTAGATGTGTGCTATGCCCAGTGGGTCAGAAGTAAGCATGCTGTGCCAAGTAAGGCAGAGATGAGTGTGTGTGTGTGTGTGTGTGTGTGTGTGTGTGTGTGTGTGTGCGCGGTGCCCCAAAGGCCTGAAGTATGTTTGCTGTACCCAGAGGGTGAGGAGTATGTGTGTGTGTGTGTGTGTGTGTGTGTGTGTGTGTGTGTGTGTGTGTGTGTGTGTGTGTATGCATGCTATGCCCAGTAGGTCAGAATTACAGTGTAGGTTGCGCCCAGTGGGTCAAAATTGTGTTTGCTGGTAGCTTACTGTCCGGAGGGTCGGACTCCACCTTGGCAAATCCACGACACCCAGGGTGGGATGGGGACCCAGCAGCAGACCTTCCCCTTGGTGTGCCAAGTGTCTCACAGCCAGGGGGGACCCCGACAAGGCGTGGAGACAGTACAGTGGTATCCAGTAGACACAGGGTCTTTCACCTCCAGCGGGGCCGACAGTAAGCTGAAGATTTGGGACACCAACCTTTTGAAGGTAAGTGTGGGGGGAGGGGGGGGGATGATTAGAAACAACAAGGGGAAAATAAAGGGAAGGGGGGTAGATTGGAAGTGGATGGGTGTTTTAATAGGATGGAACAGCTAGCTGTATGTTGGAAATCTATTACAAAGGTAACTCATTTGGCTGTCATCCCTGGTCTACAGCAAACTCATCATTTCACTTTTTCTCCCACATAGCTGATAGGTCTATTGCCTGGAAATTTATGTTTCTTTTTCATTACAGGTCTGCGGTTTCTCATTTTTTTTCAAAGTTCAAGGAAACACATTTGCATTTAGACATGGGGTGGAATGGTTTATCCCTAAGATGGTAGCGCGTGAACCTAATAATTCACATTTCTGTTCTTACAGTGAACGCACACAATTTTGTACACCTGTGCCATGTATCTAACATGTTGGTAGTATAGATACATTCTGTACAGCCTCTTAGTAGACAAATGGGCAAGCCACTTTCCTCCGAATCATCCATCCCCCATCCCACCGCAACACATTCCCCATAAGTGGTGTTCAGTAATAACTTGTCATTGTTGTGTAAAAAGACACATTCCCCTTCAGTGACAAATACTGAAACAGTCATGCTGCTGTCACAGGTAACGAACACATTTCCCTAAAGTGGCGTATATCATGACTTGTCATCACAGTAAGAGACACATTCCTCTTTCACTGGTGTACAGCAATAATTTGTCAATTTCACTTGTCACATATTCCCCATTCAGTTGTGTTATAGTCATAACTTTTCATTGTCACATGTAACAGACATGTTCCCCTTCAGTTGCATAGAGACATTACTTGTCATTGTAAAAACACATTCCTTTGGTGGTGACAGGTGTACACAGTGCAGTCATAGCTTTTCATTGTCACAGATAACACGTTCCCTTTTTGGTGGTGTGCGGTCATAAACTGTCAATGTCGCAGGTTACAGACACATTGCCCTTCAGTGGTGTAAAATATTAACTTGTTATTGTCACACTTGAAGGTACAACGCACATTCCCTATCAGTGGTGTACAGTTATGTTATTCAATGTCACAGTTAATGCATCCCCATTCATTGGTATACTGCCATGCCATTGTCAAGTCAAGTCAGTCGAGTCAAGTCAAGTAAAACTTTATTATCTCAATTTGAGAAATTAATTTGTGGTCACACACATTCACAGCAAATAAACAATAATTTAGTCACATTACCCATTTTCTCACATATGACATACATTCATATAAAAGAATTTGGATTTCAATTAAACATCTCCTCCAGTTCATAAAATCAATGGACAGGGGAATAAAACTTTGTTTAAATCTGACACTTATGCATTTAACCGACCGATATCTTCGTCCTGACTGAAGAAGGTCATACTGATTGTCACAGGTAACACATTCCGGTGATTCTCGTTTAATGATGTGTAACCATGGTAACAGACCTTTCTGTGGTTTACAGACATGTCATGTTCAAAGGTAACATACATTCAGTGATGCACTGTCATGTTCACAAGTAACATATACATTTAGTTACGTACAGTCATGTCATTGTCACAAGTAACAGACACATTCAGTGGTGCACAGTCATGTCATTGTCACAGGTAACAGATACATTTGGCTGTGTACAGTCATGTCATTGTCACAGGTAACAGATACATTTGGCTGTGTACAGTCATGTCATTGTCACAGGTAACAGTTACATTTGGCTGTGTACAGTCATATGTCATTGACACAGGTAACAGGTACATTCGTGTGTATAGTCATGTCATTGTCACAGGTAACAGTTACATTCAGCTGTGTACAGTCATGTCATTGTCACAGGTAACATTACATTTGGCTGTGTATAGTCATGTCTTGTCACAGGTAACAGTTAGGTAACAGTCGTGTTCATTCACGGGGTACAGGCACATTCAGTGGTATTAGTCATGTCATTATCAGACATGTAAGAGACATTCATCCATGGTATATAGTCATGTTATTGTCACAGGTAACAGACACATTCAGCGGTGTATCAGTCATGTTATTGTCACAAGTAACAGAAACATTCATTGGTGTATAGTCATATTATTGTCATAGGTAACAGACACATTCAGCGGTGTATAGTCATGTTATTGTCACAGGTAACAGACACATTCAGTGGTGTATAGTCATATTATTGTCACAGGCAACAGACACATTCAGTGGTGTATTAGTCATGTTATTGTCACAGGTAAAAGACACATTCAGTGGTGTTCAGTCATGTCCCATCACAGGTAACAATTGTCACAGGTAACAGACACATTCAGTGGTGTATGTTCATGTTATTGTCAAAAGTAACAGAAACATTCACGGTGTATAGTTCATATTATTGTCACAGGTAACAGACCCATTCAGTGGTGTATGTCATGTTATTGTCACAGGTAACAAGACACATTCAGTGGTGTATAGTCATGTTATTGTCACAGGTAACAGATTTTACGTAACAGTGGTGTATAGTCATGTCTTTTGTCACAAGTAACAGACAATTCAGTGGTGTATAACCATGTCTTGACACAGTCCACAGGTAACTGACACATTTACGTAGTGTACAGTCATGTCATTGTGACATGGTTCCCTTTCCACGGTGTACAATAAAATATTGGGAAAGGAGCAGACACCTTCGCCTGTCATTGTCGACAGGTAGCTTACACCTTTGCATGTTATTGTTGACAGGTAGCTTAAACTTTCACTTGTTATTGTTGACAGGAAAGCAGGTACACCTTTGTATTTTATAGTTAACATGTAGCTGACACCTTTACATGTTATTGTTGACAGGTAGCTGACACCATGTAACTGTTGACACAGAACTGACACCTTCACATCTTATTGTAGACAGGTAGCTGACGCTTCTTATGTTATTGCTGACAGGTGGCTGCCACCTGCACATGTTATCAGCCTGGTGGATAGTAGTACCTTCACATTATTTTTGACAGGTAGCAGAAATCTTCACATTATTTTTGACAGGTAGCAGAAACCTTCACATGTCCTCTGTTGACAGAAAGCAGACAGCTTCACGTCATTGTTAATAGACAGCAGACACATCTTCATGTCATTGTTGACAAGGTAGCAGACTCTTCACCTTCAGTTCATTAGTGACCAGTCATCACATGTCACCAGTGGCACGGAAGCACTGTCTGGTGGCGGTGGCGGCCAGTCGCAGCATGGTCAGCGGTGGACATTAAGTCTCGGCTCTGCCACCCATCAGTTGAAAGGTCACAGCAGTTTTGTCTCCTCCGTGCGCTGGTCCTCCCGACATGAGTTTCTCCTGGCCTCTGGAGGGTCTGTAAACACTTCACACCCACTCAACACCTTATGTCTGTCAGTAATGTGTAAACATGTGTCTGTCAACTCCTGTGTCTGTCAATATTGTGTATCTGTCACAACTTGCGTTCTGTCCACCTGATGTGTCTGTCAACATTGTGAATTAGTCTTTACTTTGTGTCTGTCAACTCCTCGTCAGTCAACATCGTGTATTTTTCGTACCCTTGCGTCTGTCAACGTGATGTTTCTGTCAACATTGTGTACCTTTGAGCATCTTGTGTCCTCATTGTGTCTTTCAGTACTTTGCATGTTTCAACACATTATGTTTGTCAACATTGCATATATATCTATAAACACATTATCTTCACAAAACGCCTTGTGTGTGTGTCAGTGTTGTGTATCGGTCAAAACATTCTGCGTGTCAAGACCCCATGTCTGTCCAACATTTTGTACCTACCTGTGCCTGTCAGCAAGTTGTGTGCCTAAACATTGCAGACTGTCACCACTGCATACATGCAAGTGGTATATGGATGTCAGAAAAGCCAGAGGAAGCTTGATGATTTGTATACATGTGTGTGTTATGCAGTGCAGACAAGTGTGTTTTTCACGGACAAAAAAGTTATTATAGGATGTCAGAAAAGCCAGACGAAATGTGTGTGTGTGTGTGTGTGTGTGTGTGTGTGTGTGTGTGTGTGTGTGTGTGTGTGTGTGTATTGCAGTGTGGACAAGAAGATGATGGTATGGGATGTCAAAGAAGCCAGACAAAGCCTGATGATGATGATGTGTGTGTGTATGTGTGTGTTGCAGTTCGGACGGACAAAGGTGATATTATGGGATGTCAGAAAAGCCAGAGTGGAAACCTGATGGTGTTGTGGTGTGTGTCAACACGGTGGTCACAAAAAAGCGCTCGAGTGAATCCTCTGGTGAGTACTAGTTGAACAGAAGGGGATGATTACTTTGTCAGAACAGAGGAACCTGTAGTGAAGACTGACAAAAACACTGTGCCGAGACAGGCTAGTGAACTGTAGTGAGCACTGTACTAGGAAACTGATTGTGATGAGTGTTGGTGAATATCGTGGTGAACACTGCAGTTAGTATTAGTGATCAGCATTATTAGTACTGGTGAACAGTGAACACTGGTGAGTGCTTGTGAACACTGATGGGTACTGCTGAACGCTGTGGTGTGTACTGGTGAGTACTAGCTGACACTGTTGTGAGCACTGGTGAACAAAGTAGTGAGCACTAGTGAATGCAGTCTTGAGCACTGGTAAGCATTGTGATGAGCACTGGTGAACACTCTGTGGTGAGTATTGGTGAACGTTGGTGAGTACCGGTGAACAATGTGGTGAGAAACATTCGCACGAGTATTGGTGAACACTATGGTGACTACCGACAAATACTTTGGTGAGTACCAGCAAACTGTGGATCAAATACTGGTGAGTACTTGTGAACACTGTGAAGAGCTCTGGTGAATATTAAATCTTGAGCGCTGGTGAACCATTGTGATAAGTGCTGGTGAACATTGTGGTGAGCAGCGATGAGCACTGTGGTGAGCACTGGTGAATCAGGTGAGTTAACATGAAGCTCCATTTTTTTGGTCAAAAGAGTCAGTATGGTGCTCTGTGTCTCGGGTCAGAAGGGTCAGCATGTTTCTGATCAGAACAGTACACATGATGTTCAGCATCATACCAGAAGAGTCAGCATGATGCTCTTCCATGTCTCTCATCAGAAGAATCAACGTGATATTCCTTCACCCTTCACGTATATCTGGTCAGAAGAGTCAACATGATGCTCCATTTTCTCTGGTCAAAACAGTCAACACTGTGGTCTCTTTTTTGGTCAGATGTGTCACGTGATGCTTCTTGTGTCTGGTCAGAAGTATCCACAAGACAGGTGTCCAGTAGTCGTGGTTTAGAATGTGTTTGTGCCATCTGTTGTGTAGGAAGAGAAGAGAAATGCTGACAGCAAGTGCTGTGTGTTCTTGTGTTCGCAGGTGTAGAAAGACGAGAGAAAGGCTGATAGCACGGTATTGTGTGTTGTGCAGTCTGATGTGTAGAAAGACAAGAGAAAGGCAGATAGTGCAGTGCAGTGTGTTGTGTAATCCTGTGTGTTGAAAGACAGAGAAATCATGGTGCAGTGCTGTGCGTTGTGAAATCCCATGTGTGTAAAAATGAGAGAAAGTACAACAGTGTGTTGTGTAGTCCCATGCGTAGAAATGCTGAAGAAAGACGGGTAGTGCAGGGCTGTGCGCAGAAAGACAATAAAAAACATAGATAATGTAGTGCCGTATGTGGAACTCCTCATGACATTGCTTGTCTGTTTGTCAGCATGTGTGGACAAGATACTGAGACATTTCCGATGAGATATTGGGACACTTCACAGGATATTGAGATATGTTGATGAGGTGTAGACATTTTTAACATGACATTGAGACACTTATGTCACTGGATATGACTCATTTTATGTGTACTTTTTAAAAAAAAAATTCAAAGAGATACAGATAGCCTTGTTTTTAAACCATGTTTTTACTCTTTTTTTGCATGTTTGTGTATTCACTTATCCCCCTTTGTGCCTGCTTCAAATGTTGGTGTGTACACTGTGCCATGATGTTTCAGAAAAAAACGGCCCACGATGGCACAGTGAACTGCCTTCGCTTTACCCCAGACGGTCTTCACCTGGTGACCTTTGGCACTGATGACCAGGTGCGACTGTGGGGATCAAGCTACGGTGACCTACTGCCTGTGAACTATGGTAGGGTGACTAACACGGTAAAGAAAGCCGTGCAGATGGACATCGTCACTGACAGTGATCCGCCCATCCTCTTTGTGCCCAGCGACAGCACCATCCGTCTCTATGACCTGTTCAGGGGAGAGCACTTGGACACACTGAGCGGACACTACAATTTGGTGAACTGCTGCGTGTCTCACCCCCATACGCAGTTTCTGTTTAGTGGCGGCACTGACCGCAACCTTCTGGTCTGGACACCACCTCAGCACCATGCAGATGATGATGACAAGTCTCCTTCGGGACAGGGAGACAGGAAAAGGGACACTCAACTCTCACGGCTGATGCCTGGAGCAGTGATGATGAAGGGACTTGATCAGTATAATGGTGATGATAAAGCAACATGGTCAGGATGATGGTGACAATGAAGAGACATGATTAGGATGATGGTGACGATGAAGAGACAGGATCAGGATGATGGTGATGATGAAGAGACAGGATCAGGATGGTGGTGACGATGAAGAGACAGGATCAGGATGATGGTGATGATGAAGAGACAGGATCATGATGGTGGTGACGATGAAGAGACAGGATTAGGATGATGGTGATGGTGAAGAGGCAGGATCATATAATAGTGATGGGTGAAGAGACATGGTCAGGATGATGGTGAAGACAAGGAGAGACATGGTCAGAATGATGGTGACGCTGAAGAAACATGATCAGGATGGTGGTGACGATGAAGAGACAGGATCAGGATCAGGATGATGATGACGATGAAGAGATAGGATCAGGATGATGGTGACGATGAAGAGACCAGATCAGGATGATGGTGACGATGAAGAGAAAAATTAGGATGATGGTGACGCTGAAGAGATAGGATCAGGATGATGGTGATGATGAAGGTGATCGGATGATGATGACGATGAGATCAGGATGATGGATCAGGATGATGGTGACGATGAAGAGACAGGATCAGGATGATGGTGACGATGAAGAGACAGGATCATGATGATGGTGACGATGAAGAGACAGGATCAGGATGATGGTGACGATGAAAGAGATGATGAAGAGACAGGATCAGGATGATGGTGACGATGAAGAGACAGGAGTTGGTGATGATGAAGAGACAGATGACAGTGGTGACGATGAAAGAGAACATGGTCAGTAATGATCAGACATGATCAGTATATCAGAGATGATGAAGAGATATGATCAGTTTGATAAAGATGAGAAAGAGACATGTGCAATATCACCATCGCTGTTGATATCTGGAACAGTGAGGTGGAGAGACATGTTCATTGTAACTGTCGCTGTTCAGGTCAGGAGCAGTGGCGATGAAGAGAATGACCAATGTAACATTTGACAATGAAGATACATGACAATGTAACAGTGGTGATGCTTGCTGATACCAGGAACAGTGATGACGAACAGACATGTTCATCAAAAATGTCACTGTTGATATCAGGAACAGTGCGGATGAAGAGACATGATGATTGTAACTGTCACTATGAAGGGACATGACCAAGATAACAGTGACAGCAAAGAGACATGTTCATTGTAATTGTTACTGTTGATGACAGAAAGCAGTGACAGCGAAAAGATGTTTATCGTAAACTGTCACTGTTGATACCAGAAGCAGCGACGATAAAAAGACATCATCATTATAACTGTCTGTAGTGGTGCCCGGAACAGTGACGATTAGAGACATGTTCATTGTAACTGTCGTTGTTGATGTCTAGAGCAGTGACGATCAAGAGATGTGACCAATATGTCACTGTTGATGTCTAAAGCAGTAACGATGAAGAGGTGTGACCAGTGTGTCATTGTTGATGTCTAAAGCAGTGACGATGAAGAGATGTGACCCAGTGTGTCACTGTTGATGTCTAAAGCAGTGACGATGAAGAGATGTGACCAGTGTGTCACTGTTGATGTCTAGAGCAGTGACGATGAAGAGATGTGACCAGTGTGTCACTGTTGATGTCTAGAGCAGTGACGATGAAGAGAGACATGTTGACCAGTGTAACAGTGACAGTGTTAGCCATGATGATGATAGAAAAGTGACAGTGAAGAGACATGATCATTATAGCTGTCGCTCTTGACATCAGGAGCAGTGATGGTGATGAAAGATTTGATTAATATAGCAGTGATGATGAAGAGACATGTTCATTACAACTGTCACTGTTGATGTCAGGAGTAGTTACGATGAAGAAACATGCTTGTTGTAACTGTCACTGTTGATGTCAGGAGCAGTGACGACTAACGTACATGACCAGTGTGTCACTGTTGACGAGAGGCAGTGACAGATGAAGAGACATGTTCAGCTTCACTGTTGACATCAGGAGCTGTGACAGTAAAGAGACATGTTCATTATAGCTGTCACAGTTGATGTCAGGAACAGTGAAGATGAAGAGACATGACAGATGTCACAGTGACGATGGAGAGACCTGTTCATTGTAACTGTCACTGTTGATATCAGAAGCAGCGACGATAAAAAGGCATCATTATAACTGTATCTGATGTTGCTGGTGAAGTGACGATGAGATGTGCACCTCACTTACATACATGTCCACTGGAATTGACTGTCCTACGCAGGAAATCTTTCCAGTCTGTCGAGAACTTGAACGAATAAATTCTTAAAGAAGAAATGACTTTTGAACTGTAAATGCGATGAGTCCTCTACCCATGTCCTCGCCCTCCTGTACTATGTGGGGAGGAGAGATAAATGTGTCCCTAGAGAATGCCATCAGTGTCTTGGGACCTGAGGAGGGAAGCAGGAGGTGAAGGTCAGGGGCAGGACTTTAAGCTGAAGGTCAGCAATGAGGACCCTGGGAACACAGGCAGGGTGTGAAGGTCAGTGTCATTGACCCTGGAGACAGGGGCAGGAGGTGAAGATCAGTCAGTGTAGGAACAGTGTGGTGACTCTCTCTCTGATTGACCGTAGGTTGAGGGGGACTAAAGGTCTGAAGGCAGAGAGGAATTTCCCCAATTGACTGACGTGGCGAGGGGGATTGAAGGAAAGAATGGAGGAGAGGAGGTGAAGGCAGCGAGAACTCCCTGTCTGACTGATACGATGAAGCAGGAGGGGATGGAAGGGGGTGCTGCAGGGAGGGATAAACTCCCGTTAAGTAATACAGTAAGGGGAGGGTGCAGGATGGATTAACTCCCTTGTTGACGTATGTATTGAAGGGGGTGGGGGAACTGCAAGGACAGATGAACTCCTTGACTGCTTGATTTGGTGAAGATGGAGGGGGGTGGGCACAGGGGGAATGAAATTCCCTGACTGACTGACTGAGGTAGTGAAGAAGGGTGGAGAAGGGGTAGGGGGAGGGAGGAACTCTTATGACATGGTGAGGGGGAAACAGAAGCTGAATGAGGTGTAGAGTGAAATGATGCCTCTCCACCCAATATAAATGCTCTGCCAGCATGTTGTGTGTCGTTAGCTAGATGGGGGAATGCAGGGAACAGCTGGAATGAGTAACCAGGGTGCATCATAGCTTGTGACCAAGCAAGGAAGCATGGCAGAGTGTGTGATTAAGCATGTCCTGAACAATATGTAAAAGATGTTAGATTTGCATCCCAGGAGTTTGGTCCACTGTAGCAGCAACCTGTGATACGAAGTGCCTGAAGTGTGCATCAAATTGTGAGATGAGAGCAAAAACAGAATATACTGACTTCCAAGGAAGGAATGAACAAATTACAAACACAACACAAGGTATGTTGGCCTGTTGGGTCGTCTTCAGGCAAGACAAATAACCATTCAAAATTGTTAAAACAAGTGATGAACAGGCAGTCACTTATCTCTTTGATCTCTCGCTGCTGCAAAATTTGTGTCGGGTATTTTGTAATTCATGTGCTCCTTCTTTTGATGGCCCAGTAATTCTGTTTTTGCTCTTGTTTCTATTTCTGCTGGCAGCCCACCCCACTTTTGAAACCGATTTACTGGAGGTGTCTTCTATTGTATGATACTTGAACATTGTAATTTGTTCTCATATTCGTAGTCAGCGGATACATGGACAGAGAAACTGTGAAAAGTTCACCAGTCTTGTAAAGGTACGCTATGATTTTAAAGAGAAAAATGAACAAAAGTGAAATCAATAGATAGAGTACATTGCTAAAACGTATTATATTCGCTGCCTTGAGAGTTTTTTTTAGATTGAGTGTGTGGTGGTGTGTGTGCTTGCTGTCTGTTTGAATCAAGTTTGAACGTGTATTGCTGTGGGTGTGTCTGTGTGTGTGTGTGTGTGTGATTGTGTGTGTGTGTGTAAGCTGAGCAGGTGTTATAAACATCGTTGGTTGGGGGGGAGGAGGGGGAGGAAGAAGAATAGTGTAAGTACGAGAGTCAACTTTTTCCTACAAAAGAACAGTACGGAAAAGGTGTATAATTTTGCCCATGCATCTGATGTAGATTTTACAGTCTACTCCGTGGGCCTGACTGGTATTGAGCTACCGG
>JADBJO010000439.1:0-2500 GCA_016801955.1 Conus betulinus
TCTTCCCTCCTCACCCTCTCATTCTTCCCTTCAACCCATCTCTATCCTCTCTCTTCTCTCTCTCTCCTCTTCCTCTCTCCTTTCCCCTCTCGTTTCTCTCCTCATCTCTCTGCTCCTCCTCATCTTTAAATCTGTATATCTGCCTGCCTGCTGATATGTTCTCCTGTTTTTCTTTATTTCTGTCCGGTGTCTCTTTGTTCGGTGTCTTGTCTTCTTATCTATTTGTCTATCGTCATTCCTTCACTGTCTGTCTGTCTGTCCTCTGTCTGTATGTCTCTGTGTCTATCTGTGTGTCTGTGTGTCTGTCTGTCTGTCTGTCTGTCTGTCTCTCTCTCATTCTCCTCACTCTCCTCCTCTCTCCTCTCTCTCTCTCTCTCTCTCTCTCTCTCTCTCTCCTCTCTCTCTCTTGTGTATACGTAAACACGTCTATGTTGTATAGTATTTACATAAATGCCTGCATACATGTTTCTCTGTTTCTCTGACTGCCTGTGTGTTACTGTGTGTGGATTTGATTCTCAGTACAGTTAAGATGTAATTTGGTTTATTGTTACAATTTCTGATTTTATTATTCTACTTACAAATGTTAAATGTTTTCCCTGTTAATTTTTCCTTTATGTTTTTTTTTTATGTCTTTCAGATGTTTTTGTATTACTCCCCCCTCATTAATTTATTAGGTAGGTTTTTTTTTTTATCCTTTTTAAAATGTCAGTAGTACAACACTATGCTAATCTGACAGTAAATGTTTCAGTCAGTCAGTCAGTCAGTGTGTTGTGTGTGTGTGTGTGTGTGTGTTTGTGTGTGTGTGTGTGTGTGTGTGTGTGTGTGTCTGTGTGTGTCTGTGTGCGCGTACGTGTGTTCATGCGTGTTGTGTGTGTGTGGGTGTTGCGTGTGTGTGTGTGTTTGTGTGTGTGTGTGTGTTGATGTGTGTGTGTGTGTGTGGTGTGTGTGTGTGTGGTGTGTGTGTGTGTGTGTGTGAGCGCGGGCGACTGTTATCTTCTGTATTCACTATTAATTTCAACCTGCACTTTGTGTATGGTATGTATTTGTGGTGCTCTGTGTGCATGTTGTGTTTGTGTGTTGTGTAGTGTGTGTGTTGTGTATGTGTGTGTGTGTGTGTGTGTTGTGTGTGTGTGTGTGTGTGTGTGTGTGTGTGCGTGCGTATTTGTGTGAGCGTTGTGTGTTGAGAGTATGTATGCGAGTACATGTGTGTGTGTGGTGTGTGTGTGTGTGTGTGAGCGTGTGTGTGGTGTGTGTGTGTGTGTGTGTGTGGTGTGTGTGTGTGTGTGTGTGTGTGTCTGTATGCCTGTCTGTATGTATATGTGTGTGTGTTCCAGGGGAGGACGTGGACGCGAACTGGAGCATCCATCAGCTGCTGTTTTCCCCTGTGCCACGTCCTGTGCTACGCGCTGACCAGGCCTGAACTGCCCTACTTTTGACCCCCTCCCTGCCCTCCACCCCCACCGCACCGCCCCCACCTCATCTTTTTTCTCCCCTCCTGTCCCGTTCTGCATGTGGTCACTATAATCTCCGAACCCCACTCTTTGCCCTCTCTCCCCCTGCCCCCTTCTCTGTTACTCTCTTTTCACATCGTCAACCACCCCCCCCCCCCCCCCCCCCTCCCTGCATGGATACAGGAACATTTATGCATTCTCTCTCTCTCTCTCTCCTCTCTCTCTCTCTCTCTCTCTCTCGTCTCTCTCTCTCCACACACACACACACACACACACACACACACACACACACACACACACACACACACACCACACACACGCGCGCGCGCGCACGCACACACACACACACAATACACGCGCGCGCCCGCGGGCGCGCGCAAAAAACACACACACACGCACACACGCGCGCGCGCACCAGAGCTCTCTCGCACCGGCACACTTACACACGCGCGCTCACTAACCCACATGCATACTGTCACACTTACGGTGTCCGTATTTTCTGTCGCCTCTACTCAGATCTCTCTCTCTCCTCTCTCTCTCTCTCTCTCCTCTCTCTCCTCTCTCTCTCTCTCTCTCTCTCTCTCTTTCTCTCTCTCTCTCTGATGTAGCAAACATGGATATCCGTTAACGCTATCTTCGGAACATCTTCATCGACTAAGTATAAAGAGAATTGATCGATGGTTCCTACCCAGAGTTGAGTTTGCTGCGCACTTCAGTTGGGAAGACTGGGACCACACAGTCTAGTTTCATCCACTTAATGGGATGCGTTTCTGAGAGTGTTGCTCAAATTTCCTGACCAACACTGCAGGTGCCTGTATCTCTCGGGCCTGGTTGACGCCGGGATATATTATGAAAGGAAGCGTAGAGAACAGCCCTGTCATGTAGTCTCAGACCGAAATGGAAATCCGTAGCATCATCTTAATCATCCTCATTATCATCGATCAGCATTAAAAAAAAAATGGTTTCAAATTCTGTGGCCCTTCATGCCCTGCTGTCATGGTGACCTCAATTTCGATGTCCTCTCCATGTCTGTAGCCTTGGTTTGGTTC
>JADBJO010000439.1:10000-15000 GCA_016801955.1 Conus betulinus
CACTAGTCACCTACACATACACACACACACCACAGCTGTTAGCACCAACAAAGACTTGGGTACCAAGTGGTTAATGCATAGCCTCCTATTCAAACTCATGTTCCATTCACCAAAGCTACCCATTATACTAACAGCCTGGACTTCTCTACCCGCCAGGACTGATGCTTCAAGCGTTCACGACACTCTATAGACAACAAAGGTGCAAACCACTCAATAGGCCGAAGCCTTCCATTCATTCCTCAGAAGAAGAACGATTGAATGGTCGCTGTACTCTGCCTGCAGGCTGACGGTCGCCTACCCGTGACGGTCACCTGACACGATTGCCTTCCTTTTAGCCTGCTGGACAATCCAGTGAATAGCCAAGGCTCACACTCTCCTCTGCCCAGGACCAGCAGGTCGGCATATTCTTGTTACTATCCCTCGGACATGCGAACCACTTTCCAGTAACTCCCCCTCCTTCAGTAAACCACTCGGGGTATTCCCCTCTGGTGATGCCTGAATTCGCACACTTGAAGAACCCAAGGAACTTGCTCTCAACAACAGCAAAACTACCCTTAATTTGCCTAAATGCTCGAGAACATTCGGCCGACTCATGACATAAACCTTGCTTTCCATGGAAAGGCGTGAATGAATGTCGTTGAACCGTTTGTGAAACCGTGACAATGCACACCCTTCATGCAACACTTTCCCACAATGCCATGGGCAAGTTAGAGGTCAACACTGGTGTCCCATTTTTCATGAACAGTCACAATTATTCGTCTGGGGAAGTTTCGAGTGATTTTTTTACCCCGTTGATTTCTTTTCTCCACACATTGCTGTGTTTGTTCTTGCTATTTTCATGGCAGGACTTTCTGACAGCTCTCCGTACGACTTTTATGACTGCCATAGAGTGGTTGGATAACTGAAAATGAATGAAGCGAGCACTCAGTTCGTTATGGTCTGGCCGGCTGACCGTCTTTATGTGACCACAGTAGACTCTGAGGCACCACGTGGCAGGACCGCATTACTAGCAAGGACGTCCTGACCCAGGCAGGGGTGCCTAGCGTGTTTGCCATGCTGATAAAGAAATGCCTGCGCAGACCCACAGGACGGCCCGCCCTACGAAACAAGAGAGTATACAAGCGCGACCTGAGGGCAGGCAGCCTAAAACCCAGCAGACCTGGAGACAGCAGCTTCACCGGGGTCAGCTGGCGGTCCACCATCAAGGCCGGCATCAAAGCAAGCAGAGCAGAGCAGAGAGGCCCAGTGGGGAAGAGAAAGGCGTTGCAGACGGCAAAGAATTGCGTGGCATCCACACACACTCATGACCGAAATTTCACCTGCAGCAACTGCGACAGAGTCTGCTGCTCAAGGATCTGGCTCTTCAGCCACAGCAGCGCTGCAACTCCACAACTGACTGATCCAACAGTACGTCAACAAGCCGCGGTGAAATGTCTGCCAGTGTGTGGTCTGAAGTCCATTTGCTGGAAAACTGCGTTATCTGTTGTAACTGTTCGTTTATTAGACGTGCCCCTGGCTTAATGTATACGGGACTTCGTAGCCACTAGTATTGACAAAATTCATACAGAGCGAGGACCGCCCAGGCCAGTAACGGCTATGTCCAATAACTCGTGGTTATTCACGTGTAAGATTGAGTGTTAGGCCAGCTGCAGTGCTGCCGCTGCTGCAGTATGTAAGGTATTGCTACTTACAGCCCAGCCGACCGCAAAGGGCCACATCAGGGCTGCGCTGCAGTATGTAACACTTACTAAAGTGATAGTCAATGAACCGTCGGTATATCAAATCAGCTGTAGAACACGTTCTGAACATTTCCTGACCCTGTACAAATAATTATTATTTCCAAAAGGATGGAAGGAGCACTTATCATTGACTGCCTCCCTTTCAATCTGTCAAACTTTCATCTGTGAAATCTTAAAGAGGGGAGATTAGTCGCAACTGTTCGGCCATTTTTGACTACCCCTTTTTATTAATCTATTTCTGTGAAAATCTTAGAGAGGGGAGAATAATGACAACTGTTCGACCATGTTGCTCAGGTTTTGATCATCTTGTCATTCTTTTAAACTGTTTCCTTTAAAACTCCTAAAATCACGCCCAAGGATTTATCTGTCTTAGCTGATTCGCTCAAAGGAATAGAGCCTGTCACAAACAGTTGAGAGCCTACGTTTACCGTTCAACGAATTTCCAATACAGGACGGCTGTCGACATGAAGACTCGGATTTCCAGCGCTTGCTGTTTGAATGCACAACAGCGCACACGCAGCGACTTGGCGCTTAATGATTTTTTTTCTTTCTTTCTTCAAACACACACACACACACACACACACACACACACACACACACACACCACCATCACCACCACCACCACCACCACCACACCACCTCACCGCTCTTTCGCTCTTTCTCCCTCTTTTTCTTTCTCTCTTTCTCTCCCACTGACACAGTGGCACGAAGCAGCCGCGTGGATGTGAGTGAGAATAGGAAGGACTGGGAATACTCATGGCGAGAAAAAGGCTGCGACGTCTTTTCTGCATGATCGTTCTTGCTGCTGCTGCTGCAACTCTTCTGACAGTTCTTCTGCCAAGGTGAGTCCCACTGTCGCCAACAACTCAGACACTGACTCACACTCAAAGCGTGACTCCAACCGGTCGAACAGAGATTCAAACTTGCCAAACAGTGACACAAATGTACCACTGACTAGATCCCACAACCTAACTACACAGTGACCGCAGACTTGTGCTGATCGCGAATTTAAACTCCCTAAACAGGTACTCCACACCTGCTGAAGCAGCGACTGAAACATGTCCAAGTGGGACCCAGACCTTCTGGGCAGCTTGTCAAACATTTTCAACTGTAAACCAAACCCATAAAAAAAACAGTGATTCAAGTTTGCTAAACTGAGAGTCAAACTCGACACACTGTGACTCAAGCCCACAAAACGAGGACTCAACCTGCAGGATAGTAAGAGACCCAGAATGCTGGACAATGAATGACTCAACCTGACCTGCTGGACAATGAATGACTCAACCTGCTGAACAATGAAAGACCCAACCTGCTGGACAATGATTTACTCAACCTGCTGGACAGTGAATGACTCAACCTGCTGAACAATGAATGACTCAACCTGCTGCACAATGAATGACCAACCTGCTGGGCAGTGAATGACCCAACCTGCTGGACAATGAATGACCAACCTGCTGGACACTGAATGACCCAACCTGCTGAACAATGAATGACCCAACCTGCTGGACACTGAATGACCCCACCTGCTGCTGGACACTGAATGACCCAACCTGCTGAACAATGAATGACTCAACCTGCTGGACACTGAATGACCCAACCTGCTGGACACTGAATGACCCAACCTGCTGGATAATGAATAACTCAACCTGCTGGACAGTGACTGAATTACTCAGTCTGCTGGACAATGAAGGACTCAACCTGCTGAACTGAAACCAATGAAGGACTCAACCTGCTGAACAATGAATGACTCAACCTGCTGGACAATGAATGACTCAACCTGCTGAACAATAAATCAATGAAGCTGCTGGACAATGAAGATTCAAACTGAATGACTCAAACTGCTGAACGAATGAATGACTCAACCTGCTGGACACTGAATGACCCAACCTGCTGGACAATGAATTCAAACCTGCTGAACAATGAATGACTCAACCTGCTGAACATGAATAACTCAACCTGCTGAACAATGAATAACTCAACCTGCTGAACAATGAATAACCAGACCTGCTGGACAATGAATGACCCGACCTGTTGAACTATGAATAACCCAACCTGCTGGGCTTGTTTAATGACCAAACTTGATGAACAACGACTCAAACTTTGTTTACAGCGTCTCAGACTTGTTGTTTAACAGTGACTCAGACTTGTTTTTAACAACAGCGTCTCAGACTTGTTTAAAACAGCGTTTCAGACTTGTTTAACAGCGTCTCAGACTTGTTTAACAGTGACTCAGACTTGTTTACAGCAACTCAGACTTGTTTAACAGAGACTCAGACTTGTTTACCAGCCACTGACGACTTGTTTAACAGAGATTCAGACTCTACAGCGACTGTGCTCGTTTGACAGTGACTCAGACTTGTTTTGCTAGCGATTAAGACTCTTGTGAAACCGCGACTGAGACTTGTTTTAACAGCGATTCAGACTCGTTTCACAGCGACTCAGACTCGTTTAACAGCGATTCAGACTCGTTTAACAGCAACTCAGACTCGTTTAACAGCGACTCAGACTCGTTTTAACAGCGACTCAGACCTCTTTCAACAGCGACTCAAACTTGTTGAATAGCAATTCAGACTTGTGAAACAGCGACAAAGACTTGTTGAACAGCGACTCAGACTCGTGTAACAGCGACTAAGTCTTGTTGAACAGCCACTGAAACTTGTTGGAAAGGGATACAAAATTACCACTCTGTGACTCAGATTTTCTGAACGGCGGATTCAGTCTTTTCGAGGAGTGAAACACAAGAAAAGCAGAACTACAAAGATTTCACGCTGCACAACGCTTCTTTTCCGGATTTTGTTGTTGTTGTTGTTGTTGTTGTTGATTGTTTGTTTTGCTTGTTTATTTGTTTTGTGTTTTTTTCTTTGTTTTGTTTTGTCTTATTTCGTTTTTGACCATTTTCGTTTGTTCTGCCTTCACAAAGAACGACTGGGTTCAAAACGTTGTTTCTGTACTGTCGTTTGTTTCTGTACTGTCACATTACGGGTTCTGTACACATTTGCTTCTTTCTGTCGTTTGTCATTTGCTTCTTTCTGTCCTGTCATTTACTAATATCTGTACTGTCATTTGCTGGATTTCTGTAATGTCATTTTGCTAATATCTGTACTGTCATTTGCTGGATTTCTGTACTGTCATTTGCTGATTTCTATACTGTCATTTAGTGGATTTCTGTACTGTCATTTGCTGGTTTCTGTACTGTCATTTGCTGGATTTCTGTATGTCATTTGTTGATTTCTGTACTGTCAATTGCTGGATTTCTGTACT
>JADBJO010000439.1:17500-30000 GCA_016801955.1 Conus betulinus
CACTCCAGTTAATGTTGAGGAAAGAAATCGCCTTCCGGACTTGCGACGCATACAGTATAATTAAAATGTGACCCTAATTATCTGAACAGAAATATTGACGGAATTTGTTTTTGGACAGGTGTTTTGTTTGTCACATATAATCATCAAGTTCAACCCTCGCTGAGCCAGGTGTGTATATGATGACAAATGCAAATCAAAATGGGAAACAATTTTATTACACACTAAATTCTGGAATCACGGGAACTTCACAGGATCTGTAATTTGCTTCAAGCTCAATGAAGAAATGCTAAAATGATTTTAATTCTGAGGCAAACATAATTTCTTTTTCTAGGCGGTTGTTGCTTTATTTAAAAAATAATTCTTGGTGACAAGGACAAAAAGTGACAAGACTTGCCCTTGTTTGTCCTTGTGTGTTGGCGGACTCACTAAGAAGAATTCTTTTCAAAAGTTGTGTCAGATTCCGCTTGCAGTCACCTCACCTTAAAACTAACAGGTCCCTTTGTGTTAATAAAAAGCTATCTATATCAGAAAGGAGAAACATGTATTCAAAGAAAGTGAAGCTGACTTTGCTTCAGTACTGTATAAAGTCTTTATTATGTACTGGACTGTGCGCAGTGAATTTATAGAAAATGAAACACAGAGAACCAGAAGCCAAAGTGCTCAGGGAAAATAGCAAACTGCATTGTGATATACTTTAGGTAATTGGTCTAAAACCTAGTAAAGATTCATAGCAACTAATGCTAAACTGGAGAGAGAAAAAAAAACCAGAATTACAGAGTCATAGCATCTGTACCAATGTAAACGATAGCACAGAACATACATCCTGGAGATGCGGCCAGTAAAATGAGTTTGGAAAGTAGAAGCATTGTTCAAAGAGTGTGTACACTTGTATTCATCATTACACTTGCAGAAAAAAAAATTGCGCTATTTGGAACAGATAAATATAATTTTCACCGATAGTACTTTTGATTTTATAAATAGAAATTCACAAAACAATACAGATTTTAGATAAGAAAGTCGCAGGCCGCTTTTCACCGTTTTAAAAAAAAATATCGAAATTCAACACTCAGAGGAAGAGCGTCTAGCAAAACTGAATCTAAATCAAATAAATTCAAATTGAAGTGGTACCAAGTCTTTTACTTTACTTAAAAATGATGTTCACTTTACTATTGTACGATATTGTACGCAGGGTAGCTATAAGTATATGGACTGGGGTATGTATTTGTTATGTATCCTTCCTCTCTTTGGGGGGAGGGGGGGGGGGGTTGGGGGGGGATGGGGGGGGGGGGGGGAAAGAAGAATGAGGTAGGTACTGACTGTGAGATGTGCCTCTATCTGACAGTACTAAGCAATATGGATATGGCTGCATATATGCATGCATGCATGCATGCATGCATGTGTGTGTGTGTGTGTGTGTGTGTGTGTGTGTGTGTGTGTGTGTGTGTGTGTGTGTGTGTGTGTGTGTGTGTGTGTGTGTTTACGGACGTGTTTTTCTTATACTAGTACATTAAAATCGCGAGTACATCACATATATGCATTAATAAAAATGTGTTATAGTTTGTTTTTATGATGTTGTATGCGTATACAGATTTCCATTCGCATTCAAAATGTCTCTAACTAAAAACAAATGTGCTGCCAAACACAGGTCCTCTACAGACCTCTCTTTTCCTTAAGTGCCAGACCAATGACCCTCATGACCATACCTCCATCACCAGTACCGACACAGCGTGTGGACCTCCCGACAGCAGCGGAACCAGGGGTCAAGGTCACCGAGACGAAAGACTGCCCTTGTCCTCGTCACCTGGATGACGTCATACCCAGACGTCATCACCGAGCTGGAGACAAACGAGGACGTGCTAATTCCGTTCTTGCAGAAATACGGTCTCAAGGCACAGAAGGGGTTTGGTCGTCGGCTGGAGAGGTTGGACCCTGTGTTGGAAGTGCCGCTGATGATGTTCGCCCCTCCGACACACGCTATGTGTTTACCCGACCAGAATCGCTCCAAGGTGAATGATAACGAGATTGGATCTCTCCGTGAGGGGTGGGGTGAGGGGGTGGCAGACGAAGTGGTGGACATAGGGAGGGGGGGGGGGGGGGGGGGGGGGCTGTGTGTGGCTGAGAGATAATCCCAATTAAGGTTGTACTGCGGTTCTAATTTAGATGCATGCTCCTCTTCGAAAAATTGCATTTCGGAGCATAATTATACTGCCTAAGGACCGTTTTTTGTAAAATTCAAACCTCTTCATTGGACGTTAATGAAAATTTGGCCGGTTCAAACATTTTTTTCACCATTTGACGAATGTCCACACATTTTCATGAAACTGTCCAAACGTTTTCAGAGACAGGGGGCTTTGTCTCTGGCTTTCGGGTGGGGGGTGTGGGCTGAGAGTTGCAGGGGTGGAGGAGACGGGATCAAATTTATTCAAGCGCATAATAAATGATGCACACTATCATTCATGTACGTTACTGGCGGCATTTGATATTCAAAGTCGTCAGTGTACACATTCTGCAAATATATGTTGTGTGTACGACAACAGGACACAGAGACAGACACAGACAGAGACAGACAGACAGAGACACACACATTCATGCAAATGCACACGCACCACACACACACACACACACACACACACACACACACACACACACACACACACACACACACACACACACACTACACTACACTACACTACACTACACTACACTACACTACACTACACTACACTACACTACATACACAAACACACACGCGTATACTCTGTCTCTCTCTCTCTCTCTCTCTATCTCACCTTCTCTCTTTCACACACACATCTCTCTCTCTCTCTCTCTCTCTCTCTCTCTCTCTCTCTCTCTCTCTCTCTCTCTCTTCTCTCTCACAACACTAAATTCAATACAAACGAACGCCTTTTTCTCTCACAGGTATTTCTCCTCACACCAAACGACCAGCTGTTAGTGGGCAGCTTCGTCCAGTTCCGTGTTGACCTCCACAATGGATGTGGTCAGCCTCGCTTGGCAGGCCGTGATGAGATCCGCGTGTGGCTGAAACCCAACATGGCAACTCGTCTGTAGCTGCCAAGGTCAAGGACCTTCACAACGGAAGTTACGTCGCCGAGACCGTGCTGCCCTGGTCTGAGGTGACCTTCGTTCAAGTGTCCTTGACCTATCCCCGAGAGTTTTTGCGACTAAGTGTGGAGTTGTACCATACCATGAACAGTATGAGGTATACGACAGAGATCTTGCAATCGGGGGATGTTAAAGAGGTAAGGTAGTAACAGTAAATATCTTTTCCGTCATCTGTCTTTTTCACCGTTGTCTGTCTCTTGCTACATCATTTATCTCTGGTTAATACTTTTGTCTTAAATTTCGGTGTGCGTGTATGCGCGCGCGTGACCGTGTGTATGTATGTGTGCGTGTGTATGTGTGTGTGTGTGTGTGTGTGTGTGTGTGTGTGTGTGTGTGTGTGTGTGTGTGTGTGTGTGTGATTCTCTCTCTCTCTCTCTCTCTCTCTCTCTCTCTCTCTCTCTCTCGTGTGTGTGTGCATTTATGCGTGCGCATGCGCACTTGCGCGCGCGCGCGCGCGCGCGTGTGTCTGTTTAAGCGTGCACGAGCGTGTGTGTGTGTGTTTGCGTACGAGTGATTTTCTCTCTTCGTGCGTGCGTGCGTGCGTGCGTGCGTGCGTCCGTCCGTGCGAGCGTGCGTGCGTGAGTGCGTGAGTGCGTGCGTGCGTGTGTGTTTGTGTGTGTGCGCGTGCGTGCATGCGAGCGTGCCTGCGTGCCTGCACGCGTGCGAGCGTGCGTGCGTGCGTGCGTGTGTGTGTGTGTGTTTGTGTGTGTGTGTGTGTGTGTGTGTGTGTGTGTGTGTGTGTGTGTGTGTGTGTGTGTGTCAGTACAACTTTGAGTTAATCTGACAATAAATTGGTTTCAGTCAGTCAGTGTGTGTGTGTGTGTGTGTGTGTGTGTGTGTGTGTGTGTGTGTGTGTGTGTGTGTGTGAATTTTGAATTCGTTGTCTGTGCGCCCTCTGTGAGGTTATTCCTGTGCCGCTCGTTCCGTCTTCCCTATGCACATCCACACTTGCGTATGTTTGTCGCAGACCTGGCACAACGTCAACATCCATTAAACCGTCATCGGGAAACCCACGAGAGAGACGACGCCGCGCTGCTGCGAGTCACTTCGGTGGTGCTTAGTGGTGTCCGTACTGAGCCAGCATTTAAAACCATGCTTAGCACTTTACTGACGATGTTATATTATGCAGGTTGCCACTGTCAACCCCCTCTATTCTGTTTGTGACTGACGTAGGCTTATTCTTTTTAATCATCTTTGTCAGCCCTCTGTGACTTCAGCTTGTGACTGACGAAGGCTTTCGATCATTGTCAGCTTTGTACCTTCGGTTTGTGATCGACAAGGCTTTCGATCCTTGTCATACCTCTCTGTACCTTCAGATTGTGATTGATAAAGGCTGTAGATCCTCTGTAAATTCAGTCTGTGATTGACAAAGGCTGTAGATCTTCTGCAAAATCAGTCTGGTTTTGACAAAGGCTGTAGATCTTCTGTAAACTCAGTCTATAACTGACAAAGGCTGTAGATCTGCAAATTCAGTCTGTGATTTACAAAGGCTGTAGATCATTGTCACCTCTGTGCCGTGAGTCTGTGATTGACAAAGGTTTCAGAACACTGCCATGTCTCTGTACCTTCGGTCTGTGATTGACAAAGGATTTAAATCACTGTCGTGTCTGTGTACCTTGAATCTATCATTGACAAAGGCTGTAGATCACTGTCATACCTCTGTTCCTTCAGTCTGTGATTGACAAAGGCTTGCCACACCTCTGTACTTCAGTCTGTGATTGACAATGGCTTTAAAGCACTGCCATACCTCTGTACCTTCAGTCTGTGATTGACAAAGGCTTTTAAAGCACTGCCATACCTCTGTACCCTCAGTCTGTGATTGACAAAGGCTTTAAAGCACTGCCATACCTCTGTACCTTCAGTCTGTGATTGACAAGGGCTTTAAAGCACTGCCATACCTCTGTACCTCAGTCTGTGATTGACAAGGGGCTTTAAAGCACTGCCATACCTCTGTACCTTCAGTCTGTGATCGATAAAGGCTTTTAAAGCACTGCCATACCTCTGTACCTTCAGTCTGTGATCGATAAAGGCTTCAAATTACTATTATGCCTCTGTACCTTTGGTCTGTAATTGACAAAGGTTTTAGATCACTGCCATACCTCTGTATCTGTGAATGATAAAGGCTTCAGATCACTGTCAAACTTCAGCATAATAAGATGAGGTCAGCCATCTCGAAAGTTGGATTTGCATTTAACGTTAGACTGTCCCGCATACTAAAAGCTAAAAACAGAGACCTGGACTGCCAACACACATCGACGAGGGAGAATCTGTATGGATCTCTGGAGGGCCTCCCCGTACAGCAGAAGAAGGAGGAGGAGGAGGAGGAGGAGGAGGAGAGGAGGAGGAGGGGGAGGAGGAGGAGGAGGAGGAAGAAGAAGAAGAGAGGAGCAGAAGAAGAAGAAGAAGAAGATAAAGAAGAAGAAGAGGAAGAAGAAGAAGAAGTTCGCCGACCTCTTCTGTTTCTGTCATGATGGCAAGAATGATTAAGAATGGATGTTTTGTCTTAAACACCTGTTACCAACCCAATATAGCCAAGCAAGGATGGCAATCCGTTTTGCGTTTGCTGCCTCTGGTCAGACAGATGTTAGAACAGCCTCGATTCCAGCACTGGTGGGTCACCATTTCTGACCTTCAGTGCCTCACAAACAGTGCCATGTCTCAAAAGAAAGGAGAAAAACTATAAAGAACATGCGACAGAGGCTTATTGCTGGCAGCCAACCTGACTTTTGCAAAACAAAAGGAAACAGTCTACCTCTCCGGAGCCACCGCTTCTTTTGGCCGCATCCTCAAGTCTGCAGAAAAGAAGAGAAAAGAGAAATGATGTTCGAGCCCGCGCCCAGGACTGTCCCCTGTTGGCACCAGTAATCATGAGAAAATGATGAGAGAAAAAAAAAGGGGGGGGGGGGGGGAGGGAGAAAGAGAAACCGGCAAAGGCTTTTGACCTATATCAATCTTTGCTATCTTCTGTTTGTGACTGACAAAGACTGTTGATCACTGTAAAAAGACTCTCTCTCTCTCTCTCTCTCTCTCTCTCTCTCTCTCTCTCTCTCTCTCTCTCTCTCTCTCTCTGTACCTTCTGTTTTTTTTGACTGTCAATAATTTAGACCACTGTAAAAGCTCTCTGCACCTTCCGTTTTTGACTGGTAAAGGCTATCATCACTGTCAACCCTCTAAACATACGTTTCTTCCATCGGTTACGCTCTCTCTGTGAATTTTTTTTAACATCCACCTGTGACTTGGTAAGGGAGACCGCCCTTAGCAGTCGGCAAAGTAGTCGTCCTTGCCTCGGAGGCCCAGTAAGGCCTTTTCCGAGACGACTGGACAAGATCACTGTTGGTATATGAGATTCAGACTGACACCTGGGCGTGACCTGCAGTGCTTGATGCCTGGCTGTCTACCGGGGTATTCGTACTTTTGAGGAGAACTGGGAACTGTGTTGTCTTCACATGAAGATCGTCTTCAATGCCGTGAAAACACTAGACTGGATCCTAGAATATTAGCTGAACACCGAGGGAACTGCTCTGTCTCTGTCTCTCTCTGTCTCTCTCTGTTTCTGTCTCTCTCTCTGTCTCTGTCTGTCTGTCTGTCTCTGTCTGTCTGTCTGTGTCTGTCTCTGTGTCTGTCTCTGTCTGTCTGTCTGTCTGTCTGTCTGTCTGTCTGTCTCTCTCTCTCTCTCTCTCTCTCTCTCTCTCTCTCTCTCTCTCTCTCTCTGTACGTCTGTATGTGCGGTCGGCTGTCCTATAAAGCAACATCACCTTACCTCTGTATGTAAGTATGTATGTATATAGGAGTGTATGTATGTATGTTGTATGTATGTATGTATGTATGTATGTGTATATGTGTATGTGTGTGTATGTATGTATGTATGTATGTATGTATGTATGTATGTATGTTATGCATGTATGTATGTATGTATGTACATGTGTGTGTGTGTGTGTGTGTGTGTGTGTGTGTGTGTGTGTGTGTGTGTGTGTGTGTGGAGACCACAGTCGAGTCACATCCACAAGTTGAAAAAAAAAACTTTTTTTTTTAATGTGTTTTGCTTTGTTATTTCCATTGGCTTGCGAATCAAACTTCTCAAGATGTCGCAACAGTGCAAGCAGAGAGGAGAAGTTATCTCATTTTTCATTGCATCTTTTCTCTCTCCCTTTCTTTCTTTCTTCCTCCCTGTCCTATCATCACACTTATCTTATCTATACTCTCTTTCTCATGCAGAGGGTTGCTTGTCTGCCGTCCTCTCCGGTCCCTGGCTACGCCAGTACCTGCAACTTCACTGCAGCCAATGGCAATCTCCCCTGGTACTGTGGCCACCCCACAGACAAGAGACTGAACTGTAGTCATCGTGCGACCATCTTGAACCTGCCCTACACCAAACCCCTGCCTATACCCTCGCCCCTCGACCACTACCTTGAACAACTGGAGGAGTGAGTCGTTCGTTTATTAGCGACGGTCAATGACCGTAATACGACACCACAACACACATGTAACACACACAGAGACACAGACACGCGCGTGCACGCGCGCACAGTCACAGACACACACAGAAAACAGACAGACAGACACGCGCGCACGTACATACGTATGCACGCGCGTGCACACACACACACACACACACACACACACACACACCACACACATACACACACAACCAAAATGCGCTCTCGCATAGGCACATGCACTCTGTCACTCACATCGGGCCCGCGCAAAGGTGACGGGAAAACCAATAACATTTCACAGAAAATAATCAAATTTTATTTAACTTGACTCCGAGCCCCCACCCGTCACTACACAACACAATTATCTGTATCATACTACAATGTAAACACCATACAGACAATCTCATAAATCGCATCCCCTGTTCTTCAGTGATTCTTACTTAACCAGGAAAGACAATATTTCACTATTACATTTTGCACATTTATAAACAAGAACAAATGAAACGTCCATAACTTGCCAGCATTCCCTGGTTGACTGTCAGTTTTCTCTCATCACACTGTGCGACCACGAGCTGAGCTGAAGCTGCCACACTGTTGCGTCCTCCCGATTGGCCAAATCCCAGTTGGGGGACACTGGCAACGTAGTTCGCGTTGCACCCTCAGACCGAGTCTCCCGGACTTCACTGCACTTCGCCCTCTCAACGGAAAGGGCTCCTGTCGGCCTCTCCCACAGGTCTTCTCTGGCTGCAAACACCCCACCCGTTGTCTGGCAGCTCCCTGTCTAGGCTCCAACAGGCTAACACGTCTTGCTGTCGACCGTCCCCACACGGGAGACAATTCTTCTCGTCGTCGGCTCCGAGGCTACAGCAACCTCCACTGTCTTACGTCCCCACCTAGGAGACAACGAGGCGACAGCAACCTCTGCTTCTCGCTGTATTTTCTTGAGCCCTCAGCAAGACGGGCGAGTTCACTTTCCCTTAAGTGAGTCACACACTTCCTGGTTTCCTGAGCATCTTATATCCATTCCCAAAGAAAGAGAGAACTCGAGTTTAACTGGTTCAACCAATGGAATCACTGGCACACATACATCACACGATTTGTACCAATAAATCCCCGAGTTATTTTTGTTCCACCAATGGAATCACTAGTCACCTACACATATACACACACCACAGCTGTTAGCACCAACAAGGACTTGGGTACCAAGTGGTTAATGCATAACCTCCTATTCAACTCATGTTCCATTCCCCAAAGCTACCCATTATACTAACAGCCTGGACTTCTCTACCAGCAAGGACTGATGCTTCAAGTATTTACTACCTCTACAGACAACAAGGTGCAAATCACTCAATAGCCCAAAGCCTTCCATTCATTCCTCAGAACAAGAACGACAGAGTGGTCACTGTACTCTGCCTGCAGGCTGACGGTCGCCTACCCGTGACGGTCACCTGATACGATTGTCTTCCTTTCAGCCCAGTTAATAGCCAGTACCCAAGTGGACACTCTTCTTACCCAGGACCGGCAGGTCGGCATGTCCTTTGTTGCTATCCCTCGGACATGCGAAACACTTCCCAGTACTCTCCCTCCTTCAGTAACTACTCGGGGTATTCCCCCCCTGGTGATGCCTGAATTCGCACACTTGAAGAACCCAAGGAACCTGCTGTCAACAACTGCAAAACTACCCTTAATTTGCCTAAATGCTCGAGAACATTCGGCCGACTCATGACAGGGAGAAAGGGGGGAGAGGGATAGGGATGATGGATGGGAGGAAGTTTGGAAGGGAGAGAAAACGGAGGTGGAGGGGGGAGAAGAAAGGGGAAGAGAGAGAGAGAGAGAGAGAGAGAGAGAGAGAGAGAGAGAGAGAGAGAGAGGGAGACAGACAGACAGACAGACACAGACACAGACAGAGACAGAGAGAGACAGACAGAGAGGGACGGACAGACACAGAGAGACAAATACCGATACGGATACGGATGGTTTATTCATTATTAGCCAAAGCCCCCATTTGAAGGAGGCGGATTAAACAGAGCCAATAACGGTACTTTATACATATTCAACAAAATGAACATGAACATAATCAAAAAACACGCTGTTCTACGGAGTTGAAAGCTCTGTATAGGTACAAGACAAACTTTTAACAACATGCTCTTTAGGGCAAGCCATAAGTAAGATGAGTCTCAACACAGATGGTTGTGTTTAATATTTAGGAGAAATATCGTGATCTCTGAGACCATTCAAGTCAGTGCACTGTAATACAAAATGAACTTCATTTTCACATGTGTGTTTTTGCATAATGCACATGTAGTGTCAGAATTACATGATATCTATAGCGAAAATAATGAACAAAGATATCCGATATTCCCAATCTAAATCTTGTCACTATATATATTTTAGATGTCTGTCCAACAATTTTTCATTGACAGGTAAGTCGAAATATAATGCAAGAAGTTATGTTGTCTACACAAATCAAATCTAGTATAATCATTCATGTAGGTATTCCATTCTTGCCATCTGCTCTCAACCACCTGGTACAGATCATTCGAATGAAAGTGATTCTTCTCCTACACCCTAATTTAATCACACATATTCGAAACCCAGATCATATAATTTCACTCTCAATCCAGTAGCCAAGTTTATTTTTTCCCCAAGCACACATGTTACATAGCATGTTACAAGTTTTTACTCGGTAATCTGTAGTCATCCCTTGGTATTAATTCAACCAGTACTGGGTACACCTTACTGCAGAGAGAGAGAGAGAGAGAGAGAGAGAGAGAGAGAGAGAGAGAGAGAGAGAGAGAGAGAGAGAGAGAGAGTTTTGACATTTTGACACTTTAATATATTTGTTGTCATTACCAAAGAGGTCTGTTGACAAGGGCAGAGAGGCAGCAGAACAATAACATTTCCCTCTTTCTTTCCTGCAACCAAATACTAAATATTCATTCCTAGTGTGTATCAAATCAAAGGTTCAGAAAAACAAATTCGTAATATTTCCTTATGTCTTCACGCAAAGGAGTAAAGCAGTAAGGAAACAAAAATCTTAAGACTGACTCGATCATCCACTCAATCAAATGATGACATTGTATCTTACTGATCTCTTCCATATGCGATGAATGATAATATTCATTCAGATATCTCTTAAAATGCATTGTCTTAAATTTCGCTATCCTTCATCTGTTTAATTTTCAATGCTTCAATTTCGCAACTGATTATATTACAAGTTAATCTGGTGATGATAACAAGGCAGCGACATTTTGTCTTTTTGCTATATCTTACTGGAAAAATGAACAATTTGTCCGCACTTCATTATAAGTAGTACAGTGGAACAGAAAGTGTTCTTCGTCATCAATAATGTGTCTACATGCAGGACAAGGAGATTCTGTGGATGTTTCACATTCAAACCATCTTTTGTTCGCATTTAAACCTGAAGTTCTCAACCTAAATCTTGCGCAATTTATTCTGTTCCATTTATCTGTTGTGACATTGAGAAACTTTTCAGAATGAAACATTCTTAAATGAGAAAAACCAGCGATATTTTTCTTTGCTTTCCATATCTAAGTACCAGTTCTGTTTAAAAGAACAAATAAGCCTGTCTTTAAATTCCGCAATGAACTGTTGCTCATTTCCTTCTTCCTGGGTTTATCACACTGTTCCAAAACTCTGTTCTGAAAGGACTTTTTTTTACTTTATGAGCCCAGTTTTCTTTACCTTTCTTTCTCATTTCTAAAAGCATCATATCATAGGCTTGCCTATTCAAACGGGAGTGGGGTAGCTTCAAGATTTTCAACCGGTACTTAATACATTTTACAAATGTACTTATATACAAAGGATATCTGCCCATCTCTCCATATAAAACGGTCTTGGATGAATGAATAGGTACTTGAAGGAAACGCTTCATAGCATACGTATATACTTTTTTCTTCAGCGAATTTTCATGTAAGCCCCAAATTTCAGCTGCATATGTACGAAGAGGTTTTATCTTGTGTCAAACATTTTCCAAAATATACCACAACCTGTTCAATTCAGCTTTCTCAGGGATTTCACAATTTCAATAGCACTCCCTCCCCCCCCCCCTTTTTTTTTTTTTTTTTTAGAGATGCTTCCCATGCATAACGGAAAGTTAATTTTGTTGAAAATATCATTCCAAGATAATTATATGAATTAACTACTTGAACATCTGCATTTCCATAAGACCATTTTTCGTACACTGACAGGTGGCCACCCATTCTAAAGACCACTATATTCGTCTTATCCAAGTTAACTGATAAACCTAAGCCATCTGCTTCTTCTTTCAATACATTTAGTTGGTTTTGCAAACCTACTACTATTCCGGACAGAAAGCAACATCATCAGCATACACTAATAAAATTAATTAAGCTGCTCCAGGTATTATCTGGATACATGTCTTCCTTTGCGGGACAGTTCCACAGCCATTCGTTTATGAAAAAAGTAAACAACTGTGGACTCAACAAACATCCCTGTTTTGCTCCATTTGGACAATCAAATAATCTGAATACTCACTGTTCACACGCACACATGCAAGCACTGAGTTGTAGACCGTCTAATAGCCATGTGCAATTATTATTAACACCACTTTTACGGAGTACATTCCACAGAGCATTCCGATTTACCGAGTCAAATGCCTTCTTGAAATCTACAAATGCAATGTAAAGCTTCGACTTACAGAGTAGATGTTTTTGAAGCAAAGAATATAGCGTAAACATATGGTTTATGGCGCTGTAATTGGTTCTAAAACTGCTTGTTTCTTCCACTATTTTTTCTTCAGTTTCAGCCCATTCAGTTAATCTTGTATTTTGGTATGTAAGTGTAGATTTTTACTTAAAATGCTGGTAAGTTATACTCCACAATAGTTGTCGGGATTGCTCCCGTCTTGTTTTTTTTTCATAAATTGGTACAATAATAGATTTAGCCCACTCTGATGGA
>JADBJO010000439.1:37500-45000 GCA_016801955.1 Conus betulinus
TCTTCTTCAGTAAATTTTTGTACTCCCGTCTTGCAATTACATATTCTTTATTATCTTCAGGGTCTTTTGACCGCCGGCTAGTTCTCAATAAACGTCTAACGTTTTTCTTACTCACCGTACATTCAAAATCAAACCAATCATCATGTGCTTTTGTTCGGTTGGGGAATATTTGCATTTTCATACAATCGGCACTTTTCTTAATACAATCGTTAAACACATCTAACGCTCATCAACATCAGTGTTAATTAAATCCATTGCAATACTTATTTTAGCGCGCATTTCACCATTACTAAGAGTGTCTCTATATAAATGTACATATTCTTCTTTCCATACATATTTTTCTGTTACGAAGTCATCATTATTTTTATCAATATTAATTCTATTTTTACATGGAAAGGAAATACGAACACAAATAGGTAAGTGGTCAGACTCTATACGTTCCAGAACAGAAAATTCACACATGTCGTAAACAAGGGCAAGAAGGTCATTTGAAAATATGAAATAATCGTTTACACTGTTTCCAGTTTCAGATATGTATGTATAGCAACCATTTAGGTCGCCCTTACATACACCATTCAGTATGCACAATCCCATAGCAGTGCACATATTTAAAAGCAACTTACCCAAAACTATTCAAATGACAGTCTTCAGAACGTCGATTCACACTAACAGGCTGGCTTTTGTATTGTATATCATGGTTTATACCCCACGGAAATCTTGAGAAATATTTGATGTCCTGCTATTCAGATCACCATTCAGAACAATATAAACATCTCTACTTAATAAACAATCAACTAAGCAATCTTCAATTACACTTATCCCATTATCGATGTTAAAATGGGGCATAAAACGGTGATGTTTCTGGTGGAACATACGAACATACATAAACGACATCTTTATCAATTCCGAACAATTGTTTGTCAATCAGAAACACAAAAATATTGACATAATCACATTTTTAACACCTTCACAAAGGAAGTCAACTCATTTTTATGAGACAGATTATTCCGCCGGATCGTCTCCCTTGTTTGGTGAAACTTCACCGCTGGCTTGAGAAAAAGTTTAAAACCTGGAAAAGAATCTGGTTTACATTCCTCCATGAAAGTTTCAGATAAACAAACAAAATCAAATTCACATAAGAATGAAATGAAATCAGGATCAAGTAGTTTTGAAAATAATCCATTCACATTGTACGAAAAAGAAAGGAAAAGGGTTTATTCACATTTACAAACGACTCGTTTTGCACGTTCTCGCACGTGTTCACTGTTGCTTGCTCCGACACATTGTCACTGTCAGCGGAAAACAGCTCACTAGTGACACTGTCAGCAGTGCGAGGCGCGGGGATTGCCGGTGTAGGGTCAACTTTGTTCCCATGACTGTTCACACGGTAAGACAAATCAAACTTACCACCTGGCCGGCCGGCCTCCCCCCTATCTGCTCTCCTTCAGCTGGTCATTGTCATCAAGGAAGTACTTTTTGTTCTCGATGACAAGATGGTCAAAGACCATCCTAGCTCTCTTCCCGCTGTTCCTAGCGTCTTTTAAATGGGCTGAAAGTTTTTTTCTCATTTCCCTCACCCGGTACGAAAAATCCTCCCCAACAAAAATAGTCGATCCCTGCAGTTTTCGTTTTGCTTTCAGAATTTGTATCTTGTCCTTATAGAAACAACATCTTGCAATGATAGGAGAGTCTTGCTTTCCGTTTAAAACCTGTGTACTCTGTCAAATTCAATATTACTAGCAATGTCCAGTTTATCAGTGATCAGATCTTTAACCTTTCCTTCGCATTGTTCATTGGTTTCATCCCTATTTCTTGGAAGTCCATAGAAAATCAAATTATTTCTTTTGGACCTACCTTCTAGGTCATCAGTTTTCTTTTCTAATTGCTGTACTTTATCCATTAGCTCAGAATTGCTTTTGATAAGATCTTCGTTTTCTTTTTTCAAAGCCACCACCTCTTCCCGCAAGTCCATTACACTCTGCTGAAGGGCAGCGTACTGTTCACTAAGTTTCTGCACACTCTGCTCCACATCCCGGAACTTACTGGTCATTGTAGCGTGCATGGACTGTAACATCTCCGTCATGTTGTCCATCTTCGCGTCCAGTGTCGGTTGACGTGGAGGAGTGGCCTGGCTGCCGTCGAGGGGTGTCCTGTCCGTGCTGGTCGTCCGAGTGCCCGTGCTGCTGAGTCTGCTCTGCCTGAGTGCGTCCGTCTTGGGTCCAGGGTTCTGCGTCTTGGGTCCAGGTTCTGCTCAACGTCGCCGCAACGTAAACAGCAAACCTCCCCAAAACAACAGGGTGAGGAGCAGTCCAACGGTAACACCGGCAGCTCGGCTGTGCAGCGTAAGCATGGCGACTCGGCTTGCCGATTTCTTCCTCGCTCTACGTGACATGAACAACAGTAGACTGGGTGAAATGCGCCACATGTCGCTCTGAAAAGAGTCGGCCTCGATGACATAGCTCTTCCTACCAAATCTTGCAAAGATCTGTGGCTAGATACTTGCTGTATTCCCCACGGGGGGGACTAAATGGCAGACGATTTGTAGCGCGTCTTACTCGCAGTCAGCCGCAGTACACTCCCCCCGACAGACAGACAGAGAGACAGAGACAGAGACAGAGAGAGACAGAGAGAGAGAGAGAGCACGCAGTTTCTCCTTGCTATAGACAGATAGATAGATAGATAGATATACATAGATAGATATACATAGTCAGATTAGAAGGCAAATTTACATTGCTTTTCGACAAAGACAATGTTAACTTCAAACGACAGCGTTCAGGTAAATACGTGAGCAAGAAAACATCTTTGGTATTTAGAGTTTGCATTGCGGAACAACACAAGAAAACAGGAATTTCATTATCCTTCGCTGGACAATTGAAGAGACATTTCGGTTCATTTTCGAACGAGCTGTTAAATCCAAAACGATTGCATGCACCGTCAGAAACGTCAAATCTCAACACACTTAATATGCTCTCAATGTATCCATGTATTTTTTGATGTCTCGTTCTAAAACACAATCATATCGTTTCTGCTGCATTCAATAACTGAGCGTTTCTCTGGTACATCCCAGTGATGCACATATATTTGAAACATCTGGCTGTCCCTGCTTAAACAAAACTCAAAGGATTTGACAATTGTCTTACAGTGAAAACCAGTGTCTTTTGTCTTCACTAACCCAGACTAATAACATCTGATAAGCTTTGAAAGATCTTGATTTTTTTTCTACCTAACTTCAGCCAGTATTTAATGCCCTTTTAGATGGATTCCTGTCAAATTTCCTTAAATCATATCATGTTATTTTCCTATATGTACCTTTTGATAAACTTTTATACATATACGTTAATAAACCTTTCATGTTGTTGAGCATATTTTCTGGAAATCCCAAAATTTTGGTCCCATACTGAAAGATCGGCTGTATTTTGTGAGTCACACAGCTTTGAAAAGCATCACATGAGTCGTGATCCATATATATTTTCTTTGCTTTTTTGTTACAGTGTCATAGCTTGCAAACTCAAAACCGAGTTTCGTTTTTTTTTTACACATAAGGTCAATTTGCTGGGGTTTATTACATTTTTTATGGGTTCTTGTAAGTCCATCTGTCATTTCCTGCCCTCGTGGAAAACTCTTATATTAGTCTTAACTCAGATTCCCATTTATTTTGGCACTGTCGTTTTGTTTTTTTCTTTCGTTTGGCTGCGCAGTAATTCTGGCTTTGCTTATATTTCCAGTGTGACTGCTGGTGAAAATAAACTAGCTGCATTTAGAGAACTACCGCCGTCATAGACAATAATGTGCATCATTTGCTAAAATCAAAGTAAACAATTCTGTTGCATCGAAAGTGGTTTCATGTTGACAACTTCAAATCTTACTTCGGGTTATGTCATTCATATGCACATTAACCAGATGGGGGTTATAAATATCACCTTGATCAACGCGATAGAAACGCGAAAATGTCAGTTTATTTTGCCCCGGAACTTATTTTTGCTATTACCTACTAAAATACCTTTGTTTTACAAGTGATTTTTAAATCCAGTTTTCATTTAAAGTAAAAAAAAAAAAAAAAAAAAAAAGAGCAGGCTTAGCCAAAAGCGTTCACAACGAATAGAAAGAGAATTTTTCTAGATTCAACAAAGGCAACGTGCACATTTAGTGTCATTTACAAGCTTGTTTTTGTTCACGTTTGTTCGTCCGGTCTGTAACAACTATTAAGTATTGAAACATGCAACTTTTATTTCGTTATTTACAATTTCTTTTCGTTCTGGCGGTCTTGCCTCCTGACTTAGGAGCTCATCCGGATGGTCGAACACATGTCCGCCCTGATAGGTCTGTGGCCTCACACCCAAAAATGAATGCGCCGAGGCCGCGCGCTTAAGGAGCCGAGTATTTATAGATAGGCACAGTTATGTTTGATTTCAGAGTATCTTTAACTGTGTCTGAAAGTTGATTTACTTTCTTTTCTTCTATATGCTCATCAAGGTACATGCCAGGTGGTTCCAAGCAGACAGATAAAAAAGAAAGGAATAGGAGCATATTGGGGGAAGCCACCTGACACAAAGACAGGGTCACAGGTGAGGGCCAAGGTCTGAAATGTGACGTCAGGTAAAAGCAGCTCCTGTATTTCTAGATGGGAATGATTTCATTGGTTAAAATCCCTACAAACAAGCAAGATGATGTTCATTTGATACATCAGCAGTTTCACATCAATTGTTAGCTCAAAATTTATGCTACGCCTCAAAAACGTTTCCATGGATTATAACAGTGGTTTAGGGCCGTGTCGTAAATGGTGGTGTGTGGCCGGCCTGTGTCTTCTATCCAGAGCGTGGTGCCGACGCACGGCCGCGACCTCCCTGCTACAGCCGCCCGGTGAAGCAGTCCTGGGACCAACCCCCTCCCAGCGGCTGGCTACGTCACGGAGAGAGTGGGAGTCCTCCACCTGCACCTTGCCGCCACTCACTGTGGACAGAGTGCGCAGGTCAGTCCCGTTGGCACCGAGGCTGTGGTGGCATCTCCTTCTGTTCTGTTTTCTGTCCCTTTCCCTCCTCTCCCCTCCCCCCACTGCCGCCCCCCCCCCCCCCCCCCCCCCCACACACATCGATGCTGTAGCATCTCTTCTCTTCTTTTCTTTTCCGTCCCATTCCACTTCCCCCCCCCCCGCCCCATGCACACATACCCTCTCCAACCGTTTTGTGTGTGTGTGTGGGGGGGGGGGGGGGGGGGGGGGGGGGGGGGGGGGGGGGGGGGGGGGGGGGGGGGGGAGGGGGGGAGGGGGGCACAGGGGGTAGTGTAGTGTTGGGGGTGGGTGAGAACTGGAGGTATAGTGGCATTTGTTTTGTTTTTGAGAGAGAGAGAGAGAGAGAGAGAGAGAGAGAGAGAGAGAGAGAGAGAGAGAGAGAGAGAGAGAACAAATACTCGCTTTGGCTAGAAGAACAACATAAGAACGGCCATATGAAGAAAGAATTAGGCCTACACACATACATACCATACATAGTAAGTACAAGACCTGTACACCCTTTGTACAACATCATCGTCATAACGGTTTCACAACTGATTTCTCTGAACTTGAAGTTTTGGTTGATCTCCAAGGGGACAGCGTGTCGGCATAGTACAGCTATGCCACCTGTATCTCTCTATCTACACACACACACACACACACACACACACACACACACACACACACACACACACACACACACACCACATACACACATGTATCTGTCTATCTATCTAATTGTCTATATATCCACCAAACACTCTCACAATAGATAGATAGATAGATAGATAGAGATAGATAGATAGATAGATAGATAGATGTGTGTGTGTGTGTGTGTGTGTGTGTGTGTGTGTGTGTGTGTGTGTGTGTGTGTGGCGTATATTATTTCATATATTGGTTTATTGAAACCCGTAAAACGCCCTATATAGACCACATTGTATGGATGGATGCTTTTAAAATTGTTCTCATTAGTAGTTGTAATAGTGGTAGTACTAGTAGTTCTAGTAGTAGTAGTAGTGGTAGTGGTAGTAGTAGTAGTAGTAGTAGTTTTTTTATCATTACTACTACTACTACTACTACCCTTACTACTACTACCCTTACTACTACTACTACTATAAGTACTAGTAGAATTAGTAGTACTATTACTATTATTATTACCATATATCGTTATTATTATTATTATCATTATTGTTTCTAGCATTGTTTATCATTATCATCTTTATTGTTATTATCAAGATCAATATCATTACTATTATTCATATCACTACTTTTATCATTTATTGCTATTATGATCAGCAACTATTGTCATCATTCACCTTTAACAGATGCCTGAGGAAGAGAACCCTGTTGTTCTGCGGGGACTCCAACGCGAAGAAGATGTGGAACGAACTGACCACCATGGTCGGCTGTGACAGACACATCGACAAAGGCACGGATGTCCCCGTGGTTTGCAAGGTAAGCGTCCCTCGAAAACAGTCCAATCTTGTATTACAGCCCGTTGTCCAGCTACAACGTTTAAGAGGTCCAAGCGGTCATTTCTTTCCATCTTTTTTTTTTATCAGACCAAAACTGACCTTGCAGGACTCTGCAGAGGAAAAAAAAATATCGTTAGAAAAAAAAAAAGAAGCGGAAAACACAAGCCTATGACAGAACGAAACACAACTTATCAACAGACACACCAACTATGGTAGTGGTCTGCGCTCTCTCGAGTGCTCTTCTAGTTCTAGTCGTGAATCAATCGCTCAGCTTTTTTTGTTTGTTTGTTTGTTGTTTGTTTTTTTTTTTGTTTACTCTCTCCGTGGCGTTTTTTTTCTTATCAATTATACACTAGTGACTATTTGTAAAGGAAACTTAAATGTGTGACGTTAAAAAATACTCTCTAGTGTCGTGTCAGCCTTCTGTATGGCCACGCACAAAAGCCAGCATCACTGGCTTCAAATGGATTACTGTTACATACACGGGGAGAAAAAAATGAACTGGCTTCACGACGATTTTGCTATTTTGTACTTGTTCTTGATGTCTTTTGTTCGATCCTTCTTTGTTTATCAGCTCATTTCTTTCTTTCTCTTTCTTTTATAATTTTATGCGCAGTTAGGATACTACTGCCTGTTTTAACAATAAGAGATCTTGACATAAAAACTATACACAATACTGCACAAATGCATCATAAATACATCGTAAATTTAACCTTGTCGCCAGAATGATAGACAGACGGCACTCATCGTGGGAAATTCCAACGTAGATGTGTTGTAAAGAGAAGATATCAAGTCAAGTATCAACCAGATTAATGATCGTTACTTAAAATAGGATATTACGCGTGACATGCTGATGACACACGATATATTCTGTCGGTGTGTTTTTTTTTTTTTTTTAATTCCTTCTCTTCCTCCTTTTCGTTGTGTTGTTGTTGTTGGTAGTGGTGGTGGTGGTGGTGTGTGGTGTTTTTTCTGCGTATTTTCTTAAAGAAAATCAGTTTTGCTTCTTAATAATATGTATGTATTAAAATGATTTTT
>JADBJO010000439.1:55000-57500 GCA_016801955.1 Conus betulinus
CACGAGAACCCTTAAAGGTCTATATACACAGCATGGTATCATGGGGAAATCATCATTAATAAATAGACCATAATTCATCTGAGGCCATATAGGGAGCTATTATTGTCTTTTCAAATTTAGGCCATCATGAACATATTTTGCAAGTGAATTTGTAGATCGTCATTGCCTAGCATTTCACTTGTGTGTGTGTGTGTGTGTGTGTGTGTGTGTGTGTGTGTGTGTGTGTGTGTGTGTGTGTGTGTGTGTGTGTGTGTTTTCGGAGCTGAATTTGTGGATTCGATGTTTGACATGGTAACATCCCTGATATAATCCGCTGCGGTCAGCTGAGCTATAAACATCATGGAACAAAACCAGATAGTTATGTAATGCCGTGGGAAGCTCATAAATGTACAGACATGGGCACGGACACGTCTGGGTGTTTTTTTTTTTTTTTTTTTTAATTCATCAGAACTTGTATATGACACTCACAGCACGACAACAGCGACAAGAAAAAGACACGTGCTTGGTCGAATAAAGTTGTCCTCCACTTAAAAGAAAAGTTCAAAATCATACAACCATAATGAACATAATCATGGGACAAGAGATCAGCTTCTGATAACAAAGAAATAAGGATGGAAATTCCTGAAAGGTATTTTCTTCTGGAATAAGCAAGTGAAAGGTAATGTTTGCCCTCCCACCCCACCCACCCCCACCCCCCCCCCACCCCGCGCTTTTTTTTCCCCCTTTTTTTAAAAGAATCGTCAGCCAGTGGCTAACTTCTTACACTCACTGACAAAGAACAATTACGTAGATACATAAAGGTAATAGACCCGATGGATATTGACCAATTAATGCAGACTTATAGCCCGGATAAATTCTTACTTCAAAGATTACCATTAGCTGGTAGACTATGTGTGCTGGTCTGTAACCAAAATGGGCCATAGGGAGACACTGTAACAGTTATAAGATCAATGAACGATGTGATCAGTTGCTTAAGTTGACGCAAAGAGAATGCATATTTGCTGTCGGTACTTAGAAAGCTTTTGACTCCATTTCCAGACATTTCTTTAATTTATGTTTTCGGAGCTTGAGACTTCGGCTATGACTTTCGAAAATGGTTATCCATCAGATTGTGTATGGTACAGTTAGATGCATTAACTATGGTGGGTACATTTCAGAGTTTACTGAGATTCAGTATGGAGTAAGCCAAGGTTGTCCAAATACGTCATCGGTATTTGCCTTGGCTGTGGAACTTACAGCAGTTGAAATCTTAAAAATCTCAATGTTAGAAGGATCCATCCTCGCACACTGATCACGTTCATAAAGATTATTCAGATCGCCAGTGGCACGACTTTGTTTCCTTAAAAAAAATGAATAAAGAAGATTAGCCGACGTCTGGGAATTTTCTTCACTGTTTCTTCATTGCACAGAAGGGGGAAAGAGGAAAAGAGAGAAGGGAAGAAAAGAGGAGAAGAAGCAGACAATAAATAAAAAAAAAAAAACAGAAAGAGAAAAAAAACGGAAGCATAAAGTCTTGCTTTCTAACAAAAATAGTCTTAGCCTCATTTCTTGTCCCCCTGTGAATACCAGAAGCTCTTTCCGTGCAATTAGCTCCAGCATCTTCTGTAAGTTCTGTGCTGGGAACTCCATGTTATCTGTCATAGTTTTTTGATTCAGCCGTCTTCCATTCCCCCCTCCCCCCGTTCATCCCCCCTATCCCCCCGTCCTCCTCCATACATCTCTGTCTCTCCCTTTTTTTTCATTCTTCACTGTCGCCTACGTGTTTTCTGCGTTTGTAGACCATTCCCCCATCTTTGGTCTGGAAACTCTTTCACATTGTTGTTGTCCTGGCCACAGCGTATGACATGTCAGTTCTCTGTTGTACTCTGGCGACTGGATGGTGACAATGTGTACAGGCTGTTCAGAGTGGTCACTGGTTGTCCGTTTCGTAGTAGTGTCTGTCTGCCCCTATGGATAGTTTGTGTGTATTGTCACTACATGGTTGAATTCACTTTTATTTGCATTATTAGTTTGTTATTTTACCTCTTACTGTTGCTACCCTTGTATCTATGGTTTGTTCGTTTGTTTGTTTGGGTTGGTTGGTTGCATTTTTTTCAACTAATAAAATTAAATGTGGATAACTGTCATACTGAAGAAACAAAACTTAGTAGATTCATTTGATTTTATCTATAAAGATAGAACTCTAGAGTTGTTTTTTTCCCGAATTTTTTTTTTTCATTTGTTCATACAAATACCAAGCTAACAAAAATGAAAGGAGAAGATTTTTAATGTTTTTTTTTTTTTTTTTTAACTGTAAAGATCAATGAACTTCATGGGAAAAATGTCTTTCATAAGTGGTCAACTGTTTCACACCTGTAGGAATTTATTGAGCTGAAAAACACAACCGGACAGGCCGTTTCCTAGAAAATTATCATTAAACACATGTGTTATTTGGCATAGATTTTTTTCCAGTAGTGTTGAAGAGAATTTGAATTCATTATATAATGCTCATCGGTAAAAT
>JADBJO010000439.1:60000-62500 GCA_016801955.1 Conus betulinus
CCAGTCGCACGCTGTATTAGGTGACGTTGATAATGATTGTGATGCACGTGCGTTTTCTGTTCAGCATTTATTTCAAAGACTTGCAATGAAACATCAACGGACTGCTTCCCACATTCAAGCATAAACATTTCCCCACATAAGGTCGTTCATTTGATGTCATTTGTATTGTTGAACCTTTAAAGAGACAGTTCCATCAGATTTATTTGTTGATTACGTAATCTTTTGTAAACCTAGCTGCTATCAAGTCTTCTAAAAGTGAATCTGAAATAAATGTCAGCGAACCGCCCAGAGAAACGTGGACAAACGAGTCACAAGACAACACACAACGCGTTTCGACCTCTTAGGTCTTCCTCAGGTGAAACAAAGACGGATTAAATAACGAAAATGAACTTAGCTTTGATCGCTTCAGATTGCTTCTGAGTTCAGCGCAAGGAAGGCGTTAAATCAACGCCTTCCTTGCGCTGAACTCAGAAGCAGTCTGAAGCGCAAGGAAGGCGTTGATTCAATAACAAAAGTGCTTTTTCGTTATTTTTGTCCGTCTTTGTTTCACCTGAGGAAGACCTAAGAGGTCGAAACGCGTTGTGTGTGTTGTCTTGTGACTCGTTTGTCCACGTTTCTCTGGGCGGTTCGCTGACATTTATTTCAGATTTGTTTAGATTTCCGCCTGCAGTCGTTTCACTTTGCAACTACTTCTAAAGTGGTCTATTTTTTTCAGGTGGAGTTGTGTGCCTTATTGCGAGAATGTTTATTTCTGTTGACTTAGATTACCCTAACACTATTGGTCTAGTTGCAAAAGTGAGACGACTGCAGGAGGAAAATCTAAACAAATCTTAAAGTCTTGTGACTCGTTTGTCCACGTTTCTCACGGCGGTTCGCTAACATTTATTTAAGATTTGCCTAACACTATTGCTTTTCTTATGGACAGAGCTGTGTTAGACAACATGAAAGATATATTGTATATGTGTGTCTATGTTCCGCCTGAGAAGTCATCATTTTCTTCTTATTTTGATAGTAAACAAGGACACTGGTCTTCTGTAAAGAATGTCAGATTGTTCAGCTGCATTTCATGATGTATACTTGCCATTCTCGAAAGATTTCAATAGTCGAACTACTGATATAAACATTGATGATTTCAACAGTGAAAATTTTATTGAGTCACTAAAAACAAATAATAGGAAATCCGAAGACAAGGTGTTGAATAGTTACGGTAAACATGTTGAATTCATGTACCATATTTGATTGACGTGTTCTGGATGGTGCACGTGATGCTGATCGCTATGGTTGCTACAGATACATCTCAGATTCAGGCAGTAAACGATTTTTTTTTTAATGTCGGGTGACATGTTTACCATGTTTGAATCCCTCTGTTTACTTAATATCAATGGTATGTTTATTCGAATCATCTATCTCTTCAACTCGCACGCACGTACATGCTCATGCACACATGCATAGACATACCCTCTCTCTCTGTCTCTCTCTCTCTCTCTCTCTCTCTGTCTGTCTGTCTGTCTGTCTGTCTGTCTCTCTCTCTCTCTCTCTCTCTCTCTCTCTCTCTCTCTCTCTCTCTCTCTCTCACACACACACACACACACACACATACTCTCTCTCTCTCTCTCTCTCTCTCTCTCTCTCTCTCTACTACACACACACACACACACACACACACACACACACACACACAGAGTCACTCACTTTTGAAACATACATTAACAACTGGCCACGTACCTCTTTTGAAAAAAGAAAGAAATGCATCCGGCTCAGCTAATAAAAAAAAATCCCACAAACAAAAAACAAGTGGCGACAGACAGACAGGCAGACAGATAGACAGACAAGTCCAGAACAACGGCGACGAAAAGTGCAGGCAATTGCAAGCGGCGAAAAGTTACAGGCGAAAAAAAAAAAAAAAAAAAAAAGAAAAAATACAGGTGGCAGCCACAGAAGAAATAAAGAAGTGATAGCAGCGGCGAGCCAGTCAGCCAAACCAGCCAGCCAGCCAGCCGTCGAACGGACGGACGAAAGGAGCGTGCGTGTGTGGATGGATGAACCAGGGGCTCCTGATTAAGGGGTATTAATCACAAGGACGGGTACACGCCGAGTGGGACCCATTGTCTAGGGTTTGACGCTCGCCTCGCTGTGTCAACATGCACTGACTGCTTGCCGCCGCGGCCGTCAAGACTGGTCCACGGGGCCCCTTTCTCTCTCTCTCTCTCCCCTACCGACTTCCCACCCTCCTCCACCCACCCCACCCCTAAACAGTCCTGCCCTCCCTCCCTCCCTCCCGTGCACACATTGCCATCTGCAGGTCTAGGCAGCCGGCCGGCCGTGAGAGCGTGTTTTGTGTGTGTGTTCACTGCGTGTTTAACGCCGCGCCGATGGGCAGAGAGATGCCACCTCCCCTTGGTCTCCCGTGGTCAGTGCCTCGGTTTTCAGGGTCGTTGAGAATTGTAGGAATAAGTAGTTTGCGTACTGGATTGCCGGCGTACGATTCTCAGTTTCTTTC
>JADBJO010000439.1:70000-97500 GCA_016801955.1 Conus betulinus
ACTCGTAATAGCGTGTAGGCAAAATGTACACGCGTAACAACGTGCAGGCTAAAATGTACACCCGTAACAGCACGTGACACCCATGACAGTGTACTTGTGAAACGCGAGTTAATGATAGCGTGTGGGCAAAATGTACACTCGTAATAGTGTGTAGGCTAAACGTACACTCGTTACAGCGTATAAACGAAAAATACACCCATAACAGCGTAAAGGCAAAACGTACACTCGTTACAGCGTATAGGCAAAACGTACACTGGTAACATTGCATGCAGGCCAAACATCATACTCACGTGACAATGTGTAGGTATGTAGGCAAAACGTACACTGGTAAACGTAGTATACAGGCCAAACATTATACGCACGTGACTCTGTGTAGGTGTGAGGAAAAACGCACATTCGTGACAGTGTGTGGGTGCAATGTACTTTGGTAAGAGGTGTAGGTGAAACGTACCATCATGGCAACATGCACACTCTTTCTTTCTCTTTTTTTATTATCTGGTTGGTTTGGTTGGTTGGTTGGTTAGTTAGTTAGTTAGTTAGTTAGTTAGTTTTTGTTCTTCAATCTCCTATTGTCCTCTTTTTCTGTATTTTATTTATTTATTTATTTATGTTTGTTTGTTTTTCTGGAGACTCCATACTCCTATTTTTTCCCCACTGTTTTGTTCAAACTGACGCACGCTCACCATGCATTGTCTCTGTGTGCTTTTTAAACTGATGGGACATTCTCTTGCTGATCTTAATGTTTTAGCGTTTGATACAAAGCGTGCAACACGTACACACATGACAGGCAAAGTGTCGGCATAACGCACACGGGTGAGAAAAGAGCATCGATAGGTGAAATATGGTCCTGCCTCTGAAGAAAAGAAAAATTAACCAGATCGGGGAAAGCGTGGACATCAATCAACCTGCAGCAAGATTTTTTTTTTATTATGATAATCTATTTTCATCCGTGTCTGTTGATCAGTTTGTGTGTCAGTCTGTCAGCGAAATTACCTAGGGGAAAAAAAAAAGCGCTAAGCTATTTTATTGAAACTTAATGGAAAGATGACTTGTAGCTCAAGGATAAACCAATACGCCTGTTCCGGAAAAAAAAAAAATCAGGGAAGAATAACGCCTGTCTTTCCATAGCAAACAGAGTTACCTTTTCTCAGTCTGTGGGTCAAGCGAACAGACCTAGATTGTCAAAGATTTGAGTTGAAAAGCACGCCGAGATAATGATGGGGATATCGACTGTCTGCATCAAAGGCGCACTGTGTAACTCCTATGTTTTGATATTTTCTCTTTCTGATTGAACAGTTAAGCTGACTGATAGGGCAAACTTGCTTTGGGCGTGTGTCCCATGAAAACGGCAGAGTTACTCTTGCTGCTGAACTCGACCTCTGCCACAAGTTACTGTCTTTGTAGATTTCCGATCATTGTCTTTAAGATGGTGCTGATCCAGATCGAAGCGTAGATCCCAGATCCGTTCGTTCTTCTGACTCCTGTCACACTACTGAAGATGTCATGGTCCAGTTTTTTTTTTTTTTACCATGACAAAAAATTTAAGTAAGGAAGATGACTTTCGGTTGTGACTTTCGGTTGTGTAGGCAGGCCATGGGCCATGGGCAATCAAACACGTGTGTGGGTGTGTGTGTGTGTGTGTGTGTGTGTGTGTGTGTGTGTGTGTGTGTGTGTGTGTGTGTGTGTGTGTGTGTGTAAATTACATTTTAAGTTTATATGAGATATTCTTGCAAATTTCTTCGTCACTTTCCATCGCACTTACCGACTGACAGGTCTGATCACGAAGCGTTGTCACGGCATGTTATCTGCAACAATGTTAGTTTCATCATGAAAGTACTCTGTCTGTCTTCACTCTAACTGATACATGGCAAAGCCTCAGCAAAGCATCAAACATGCTTTTACATTCACAAACACACACGAAATAACGGAATCAGCGTCCCAGCCTTAACCACACTCACCCCAGCGAAGAAATGGTCTTACAGCCAGGACGCTGGAATAATAACACAGGCCTCCCACCCTCTTTGAACGAGGTCTTGCCAGGACCCCTCTTGGGGTCATCGCCACGTCGGAGTCGCCACGGAACCGTCAGAAGCGCTCAACCCAAACGACATCAGACGTGACACTACAGTGCTGCCTTAGCTGTCTCCAGACCCCTATCTTGTATTCCAAACCGCACGGCCCGACCGACAACAACAGGGGCGGACCACCATGTGAATGGCTAGCTCCAGAAGGGCGCGCGGGTACATTTAAAACAAACCCTTCACCATGATCCCATATCTAGGGCGAAACTTGACATGGGTCAGTCCCATTGCAAATGATTTCTGTTTGTGGAAATCAGCCGCTCTGAAGGCTCAAGCCCTCCTCAGCAAAAACACACACACCAGTTACGGCATCACAGGACTCCCATGGCTGCCTCCCCAGCCTCTGATTATTCTCCCCAAACCAAACCATTCCAGACCAGCCATGGTCAAGCGTCGGGGTTTGCGTAGTGACCACACTCTGACCCCATATGTTAGGTGAAGCTGCATATGGGTTAGCTCCCTTCCTAAAGGTTCCTATGTTTTAAGCATCAATATTCCAAGCCTCCTTTCTCGGAATTCAGTTTCAAATAGGTACCATCGCAAATTTGAGAGATCAGCTTCTGAAAACTCTCTCTTCTGAGAAGTTGAGCAGAATTATGTCATTTGCATTGATGCCATAACATAAGAATTTAAAGGAAACGCAAAATTACACTTCACAGAAACAGGCATGCATTGTACACACAGAAAGTGTATCCAAGTGTATGCACGCGCCCTGCGTTCGCGCCTGTTTGAGAGAGAGAGAGAGAGAGAGAGAGAGAGAGAGAGAGAGAGAGAGAGAGAGAGAGACGGACAGTCAGACAGAGACAAAGACAGAGAATCAGACAGAGAGACAGGGACAGACAGAAAAAAAAAAGAGAGACAGAGACAGAGACAGAGACAGAAAGAGAGACAGAATAGAGAGAGAGAGAGAGAGAGAGAGAGAGAGAGAGAGAGAGAGAGAGAGAGAGAGAGAAGAGAGAGTGAGTTGAGAGAGGGAGAGAGAGAGAGAGAGAGAGAGAGAGAGAGAGAGAGAGAGAGAGAGAGAGAGAGAGAGATCTTTAAGGAATTTGTGAGAAAGTGAGAGAGAGAGAGAGACGGAGAGAGAGAGAGAGAGAGAGAGAGAGAGAGAGAGAGAGAGAGAGAGAGAGAGAGAGAGAGAGAGATGCCAATGTTGGCAGTTTCCCGGTAACCCTTTCGGAGGAGCCAGATCTGGCTGTGCGCTCATTCATTCATTCCCGGTCAGTCACATCCCGTGGCATTACGTCATAAACAGGGTCATCTTTCATGACTTTTGTACTCGCATCCCATCGACTGATGCTTTCGCCCGATATGTCTTTTAGGGGGGACGGGGAAGTTAAGCTCCCCCTTCAAAAAACTTCCCCCAGGCAATTTCTTCATGTCAGGATGATGGGCGTTCACAAAGCCAGACAGGCTCGCTATCAGCCGGCAGGGGTCGTTTGGGCGGGAACAGGTCCTTTGCATGCGCGATGGGTTCTGGGGGAGGGTCGTTGAAGACGTCGTCGTCTATCTCGCCTTGCCATCGATGGGCCCACCTCGCCCGAGGCGCCTCCGTCGCAGACCTCTGACGCCTCGCTGCTGGTCCGGCAGCCAAAGGTCCCACCGATAAGCACGACAAACTATGAAGAGCCATAGAAACTTAATATCAAGTGCATCAAAATTCAACCCATTCGCCGCGATGCGCATTAGGCTCAGATTAGGTTTCGGCGGGGCTGGCGTGGCCGTATCGGTCGGCATCGCTGGCAGGGAGTTTAGCGGCTAATACCCGGCAAATTGCTTCAGAATGGAACCCCGCGCAAATTTATGCATTACATTAAAGACCGGGGGGTAACCGGGCTCTCGATAGAATGTCTCCATAAAATGGAAGAAAATCGCGGCTTAGTTGGCCCTCTGATAACCACATGGCCGGGGGTGCCCGTCTCTATTGGAAAACGAGAGAGGTGGGGAAGGATAGATCGGGAGGCGGGGACGGTAAACGGGGGAGAAAAGCGACAGGGTAAAGGAGGTGGAGGGAGGGAAAGGGCAGGTGGAGGGGGTGAGGAATGGGTGGGTGGGTGGACGGAAGTGTCCCTTCTTTTCTTTTTATTTCTTTTTTTTTTCTCCCCGAGTGGGCAGATGTGCTGACGAAGAAGAAGAACAAGAGGACAAAAGCCAGAATCAGAAGAAGACAGAGACATGCTATTGGTTCGTTCTTGGGGATGACAGGGGGAAAAAATGTTTTCTTTAGATCGGATCGGAAGAGCACATCTCTCTCTCTCTCTCTCTCTCTCTCTCTCTCTCTCTCTCTCTCTCTCTCTCTTGTTTTCTTTCCTTCCGTCTTTTCCCACTCCTTCTTCTTCGGCAACAGACATGCCAGGGGCGGATTTGGGAAGAGTAGGTGTGGTAGGCAGAGGCAAAGGCAAAGGGCGGCGGTGTTACATGGGGCTCCAAACTTCCCCTCCATTCTTCTTTCTTCTTCCTCTAACCTCTCACCCCCCCCCCCCCCCCCCCCCCATCTCCCTCCAGCCCCCCCCCCCCCCCCCCCCCCAAAAAAAAAAAAAAAAAGAAAAAACACCAAAACCTTCAAGCACACTCCGGGCAGAGAAAGAAAACCAGGGAGAAAGAGGAAGTGAGAGGAAGGGGAGGGGGGGGGGGGGGAGGGGGGGAGAGGAGGAGTTCAAAAATCAAACAAAGAAAAAAAGTCTTAAACTCAGGTGCCCGAACACTCATTAGCGGTTCTTCTGAAGGATATTGTGGACAACACAATGTGTTTTGGTTCCTTCAGTAATGTTGTCCACATCTCTCTATTTGGTTCCTTCAGTAATGTTGTCCACATCTCTCTGTTTCGTTCCTTCAGTAGTGCTGTTCTTATCTCTCTTTTCGTTCTTTTAGTAGTGTCGTCCACATCTGTCTGTTTGGTTCCTTTAGTAGTGTCGTCCACATCTGTCTGTTTGGTTCCTTTAGTAGTGTCGTCCACATCTGTCTCTTTGGTTCCTTCAGTAGTGTCGTCCACATCTGTGTTTGGTTCCTTCAGTAGTGTCGTCCACATCTGTCTGTCTGGTTCCTTTAGTAGCGTCATCCACATCTGTCTGTTTGGTTCCTTCAGTAGTGTCGTCCACATCCATCTGGTTCCTTAGTAGCATCCTCCTTATCTCTCTCTTCGTTCTTTTAGTAGTGTCATCCACATCTGTCTCTTTTCCTCCTTCTGTAATGTTGTCCACATCAGGATGTTTTGTTCCTTCTGTAATGTTGTCCACATCGGGATGTTTTGTTCCTTCAGTGATATTGTGCACATCAGGATGTTTCGTTATTTCAGTGATGTTGTCCACATCGGGATATTTTGTATCATCAATGGTGTTGTCCATATCAGGATGTTTTGTTCCTTCAGTAATCTTGTCCACATCAGGATGTTTTGTTCCTTCAGTAATCTTGTGCACATCAGAATGTTTTGTTATTTCAGCGATGTTGTCCACATCAGGATGTTTTGTTCCTTCTGTAATGTTGTCCACATCAGGATGTTTTGTTCTTTCAGTAATCTTGTCCACATCAGGATGTTTTGTTCCTTCAGTAATGTTGTCCATATTTTGATGTTTTGTTCCTTCATTGACGTTGTTCACATCAGGATGTTTTGTTTGATTAAGACTTTGATTGTATTTCACCATGTTGTTTCTTCTCTATCCTGTCGTGTCGTATTTTATTGTATCGCATTTATTTCTTTGTACTGTATTGCATTGTATTGTATTGCATTGTTTTTATTATATTGTATTGTATTGCGTTGCATTTAGTGTAGCGTTGTGTGGTGTAGTGTGGTGTAGAGTAGTGTAGTGTAGCATCAGAATACAAATTGGCAGTCCAACAGTCAAATTACTCTCCCAAGAGAGCACAGCCACTACTAAAGTACAGCTCACCTTTAAGATGTGTGTGTGTGTGTGTGTGCGGCTTTTTTTTCCTTCGTTTTTGTACTCCCAGTTCTAAAAGAGCAGGGAGTACTTTAAAATGGGAACGAAGAAATGCTGTCTGTGTGTCTGTCTGCCTATGTGTCTGTCTGTGTGTCTGTCCGCGGTCAAAATGTGTTCCACTCGCTCCAGACAAAACTTCTGGGCCGATCTTCCTGACAATTTGTATGTATGTTCATTATGGGTCACGGATGATGCCCGACGTTTTATGTTACCAGAATAGCCGTTACTAAAGGCTATAAACGGCCCCAAACGGTTTTTCTTCTTTATGGAATATCTCAGAAAGTACTTGTATTCAAGACAAACTGGGAGTACTTTTATATGCTTTGTATCTTGTTCCTTTTTTCATTTTCTTTCTTTTTTTTACGTGAGCATTGTATTGATTTAAAAGTCGGCAGAATTTAGGCGGAAACACGGACAATCGTTACCATGGTTTCTTTTCAGTGCGCTTTGTTCATGCCACAGAGACGTGTCTGACGTCACACCACCTGGGCCTGCAGGAAGAAGGGATTGTGCGGGATGTCCGGCTTCGTGTGGGGTTTGACCGCTTTACTGACTGTGACACACTTACCACTGTGATACAAATCGTCTTCATTGTCGTCATCGTCTTCTTCTTCTTCTTGCTTCTTGGTCTTCTTCTTCTTCTTCTTCTTGATTTTGTTCTTGTTCTTGATCTCTCTTCTTCTTCTTCTTCTTCTTTTTTTTTTTTTTTTTTTTTTTTTTTTTTTTTTTTTTTCTTCTTCTTCTCAGTGTTCATCGTCATCATCTTAGTCTTGTTCTTCTTTCTTCTTCTCCTTGTTGCCCTTCTCTCTTTCTTTCTTTCTTTCTTTCTTCTTCTTCTTCGTCGTCGTCGTCGTCGTCGCCGCCGTTGTCGTCGTCGTCGTCGTTACTTTTTCTTCTTGTCATTTGTTATAACTGCTGTTGCTTTTATTGTTTTTACGCTGATGCTCTTGATACCGCTGCTTCTGTTGCCGTTTTATTTGTCTTTGTTTACTGGGAAGCTCATCTAGAAATCAGTGACCCAGCTAAATAAAAAAGAACCTGGTGTAAGACTCTCTCTCTCTCTCTCTCTCTCTCTCTCTCTCTCTCTCTCTCTCCTTCATTACTCAAGAAAGGTTTTTTTTGTTTCTTTAGCGCGCGCGCGCGCGCGCGCACGCGCACACACACACACACACACACACACACACACACAGAGTAACCGTCAGGCTGCGAGCCCCTATTTCGTACTACACTTCAGTTCATAATACAACCGAAAAAAAAAAAGAAAAAAAAAACGATTTATGTTTGCAGACAAAGAAACCACTACATTGATTTTAAGCCCAAAGATTTGAGACCATTATGTGCAGTAAGTAACGATTCGGGTCGACGTGTCTGTTTCAGTGAGTGGCTAAGCGACAGTGTGACTTGCGTTTTTCCATACCAATTCATTCTGTCAGTATCACGGCGTACCATAGTATGTTGAATTTGACTATCGTCAATATAGTCGTGCAACCTAGAGCAGTGTGAAGTTACTTGGATGGAAAGATTCTGTGATCGCATTCTTTGCTATTCAGTGCTTTACTGTGCGTCAAACGACCGGTCTTTTGCCGGTGTCACGTTTCGTAATCACTCCACGCCTGATATCCCCCCCCCCTTCCCCCTCTTGCGCCGGAGGAGAAAGTTCACAGGCCCAAACCAACCTCTCCGGGTGGAAATCCACACTGTCCTGCACATCTGTTCCAAGACCACTCCGCTCTTGCACAATTCTTAAACATGTCAATCAAAGCATGTTGCACCTGATTATGAGGGTGTAGAAGATATGACTTGGGGCTTGAGCCGTATTTCAAAACGTTCTCTCCGTAAGTGATTTGGGGCATGGTTCATGGTTCAAGAAGCCCATGGAGTGATAGAGGCACGTTCCCTTTTCCATCTGCATGTCATATCTATCACTATTATTATTGTTACTATGGATACTTATATAGCGCCTATTCTCGGCTAGAGACCAAGCTCTAAGCGCTTTATAATCCACACTCGTTTACACAACGGGCTTACACTACCTGGGTAGTGGCGACTGAAGAGCTGCCAGCTGGCGCTTCATTCAGTCGTTTCCCGTGTCATCCAGTCAGTATCGTTCAATATCGTTCATTCAATTTCCTTGCCTCATTCTTTTTTCTGTTTCTCACGCAGGGTGCGTGCTATGTGTAACGTGTCATCCATACCAACGGCCAAACTGGCCTTCTCTTCCAAAAGCTGATGATGGGATTTTACGTGCGTGCAAGATGTTGTGCGTGCGTTCATACACGCATACAAAGCAGATAAATTTGGACATGTGTCGATTTTCACTTCATGAGGTGTTGGTTTGAGGGAGAACAGTGGTGGATAGTTCGGGCTCAGGTCCAGGATCCCCCCCCCCCTTCCCCACAGACACACACACTTTCTTAAATTCAGGTGCAATGTACATTGACTGCGATGTTTTGTCGTTTTAGGACGCAGAAAAAAATTTGAAGGAGGGGGAAACTTTGGAACGAAGAGACAGATTGATATGGTTTTACTCCGCTGAAGATGAGTACGCGCACGCCCTTCCATGTATACGGTATGTTTAATGAACGTGTCACCGGGAAAATCTGAACATCTGGGTCTGAATCGGCCGATGGTAGCCTACAAATTTGGTTGTTTTCGTTTAAAAGATGTTTTCTTTTTTTGTCGGGTCAAAGGTTATGTGTTACCAGGATTGAAGAAGACAGAAAAAAAAACCGTTGAAGAATCCATCATTAAAAGGGAGAGGAGCTGTCCGCTGAACCTAGTTCATGTGTTTGTCAAAAATTCATGTGCAACGCAACCAAAACAAAACACATGAACTAGGTTCAGCTGACAGTTCCTCTCCCTCTAATGATGGAGTCTTCAATGTGGGGTGTGTGTGTGTGTGTGTGTGTGTATGTGTGTGTGTGTGTGTGTGTGTGTGTGTGACAGAGAGAGAGAGAGAGAGAGAGAGAGAGAGAGAGAGAGAGAGAGAGAGAGAGAGTGTGTGTGTGTGACTGTGTGTGTGTGAAAATTTCTATCCACAGGCAATTTTGTGGGTACGCATCACATGTTATAATGGACAGCGACTTAACACTTGGCGAAAAAGTCATTAGAAAGTTCTCCTGACAGCCATAACCCAATGTAGCTGCCTTCTCTCTCTCTCTCTCTCTCTCTCTCTCTCTCTCTCTCTCTCTCTCTTGTTCCTTTCTCTTGCCCCCCCCCCCTTTTTTTTTTTTTTTGCTCTTTCCTTTTTTCTTTCTTTCTTCTTTCTCACTTTCTTTCTCTCTGAAGTGTTAACCTGTGAAACTTTCGCAAAAGAATTTCCATCAGTTAGAGGACGTTTCCTTTTCTGGCCTGCAGGAGGGGAGAATGGGTGGGAGGAGAGATCTTACCAAGACTTAACAGTCCTTCAAAATAGTGGTTGTTTGTTTCCTTCGATGAATGAGTGAACCATAAACGAAAAGAACTGAATCTAAGAGGGAATCAGAGCAAGAAAAATTTTCCTTTCTTTTTTCTCTTTTTGTGCTTCCAGTTCTTATGAACAGTGAGTACTTTACAACTGGAACGAAGAAATGCTGTCTGTGTGTCTGTGTGTCTGTCCGTCCACGGTCAAAAAATGTGTTCCACTCGCTCCAGACAAAAACGTCTGGGCCGATCTTTCTGAAAATTTGTACGTATGTTCATTATGGGTCACGGATGATACCTGATGGTTTTTTTGCCAGAATAGCCGTTACCAACGGCTATAAATGATAATTTAAAAAAAAAATGGGAAACTGTCTCCCCTGTCTGTCACTGTACTGGGAGTACGTTTATATGCTTTGCTTCTTGTTTCCGTTTCTGTGTTGCTTTTATTTTGAACAAGTCAAGATGTCTCATTCTTTCAACCATCTTCGGGAAGTAGAGGACGCCGCAACAAAAAATACATATAGTGAATCAATGCTTTGTTGCAAACAGATGGAAACAAAATAGCTATAGAATAAGTGAGTACATGAAACGTTATGAAAAGTAAGGAAACAAAATGGCAAAATTTTTATGTGTAAAAAGTAAAAAAACAAATTGTCATTTTCGTCATTTAGACTCTATTGTGATTGCATATGTACACCCGTTCCAAATGTTGGCGTCTTCTTCTCAGTCTGAGATAAACAACAACCATTGGACATTGATGAATATGATCGAGACTCTCCATTGGAATCAGCCTCTTTCCGAGTACATTGCATTTTTGCTTCTATGAAACAAAGTGAAATTTGTCCACATTATTCATGTGTGTCGCTCTATGCGCTTTGCAGGATACACTTAAAGAGGGCAGACCTCCGCCACACAAGAATTATTTTCCACCAGGAAAAGTAACTGAAGTTGCGGACTAAAAGAGTTTCTTCCCATGTACCTCTTTGCAATAAAATATGAAAAATACGAAGCATCAACATTTATATCATTACAAGCTTTGATATTCGATAAGAATGTCACCTGATTGAAACAGATCTACGATACGCCTTGATCTGGAACTGAGTAAGGAATCCGCAATACAACATGATAGGTTCGTGCCTTGGTTAATTCCATCACCAGCAAGTTTCTTAACATTGCGTAATCATGCTTACAGATAACCAATGTAACCAACAGATAAGTATGAAAACGTAACATCCTTGGCAGAAGAAACAATCATGGAGCACATCAAAATCAGGCCATCGTCCCTATGCATTGCTTTGTGGCGTTTGTCAACCGTAGCGGCTAAGCACGCAAGAGGACATGCTCCAGTGACTGAAGTTTGTAGCGAACGGATAGACAGTGTCCACTGTTTGCTTGAACCCTCTCTTGGTTTCCTCCCTGGATATACGACAAGGGTGTGTTGTCGAAGTTTTCCAGCGAAAGTGTTTGATATACCGTGTCTGTCTTCCCACCGCATTTTGTTTTTCCCTTATTAAGAGGATGTTTTGTTCCGTTTAAAAAACAAATCAATTTGTTTTATGACCCCTGACATGGTAATAACACCGACATGCCTCTCCTGCAGTTGACAAGGCTATACTATAAATACGGAAATTAGGAGGGGGGGGAAATGCACCTTTTCTCGTGTCCATTAGAAACCGGCATCAGTGCTGCTGGATCGGCCACACGCTACGGAAGCCTGTATCCAACATAACCAGGCAGGCTATGGATTGGAATCCACAAGGAAAACGAAAAGTGGGTCGACCAAAACGGACTTGGCGCAGGAGTGTCGATGCCGAGGTGAAGGCCACCGGAATGACATGGGCCCCAGTTAAAGAAGACCTGTCAAAATCGCGTGCGTTGGAGGAGTGTCGTCGCGGCCCTATGTTCCTCAGGGAATCAAGAGGCATAAGTCAATAAGTCAGTCAGTGCTGCAGTACTGTCTCCATCTGACCCTCTTCTTCGTATGTCATGATTTCTCAGTATACTTTGCATGGTTGTAGGATCCATCCTTTGTATCTAACCAAGAACACCACCAAATACATTAGTGGTTTGTGTACGTGCGTATGTAGGCCTATATGTATTTGGCAGCAAAACGCAGACATCGTGCCAAAGACACGTGAACTCACTTGACCAGTTTGATTTGCGTTTGCCCCGCAAAATCATTGTAATTTCAAGGAAGGGTTGAACCTCCAGTGACAGAAATTCTCCGACGCACTGACTCTCCTGATTGAAGTTCGGCTGTCATGAACAGGGTATGTGGTCAGGATGGAAGACAATGTTTTCTTCTCCGAGCCCGCCACAAGGGGAGAACACCCCTGACGATCCAGTGTGAGGCTTTTAAGAAAGATACCAGAGGCGTTAATAGAGACATCCGTTACACATATGCTCAGCTAGGAACTCCCTAACATCACACGGCAAAGACTGAGTCTTAGCTGTCAACAAGGATGACATTAACCGCTGTACCCCCCCAAAGGACTAGATTCTGCTTCTTGGACACGGTGGAACATGGATTCTCCTTTGAAAAGGTGTGTAACATCGACACAGTGGAACACAGACCTAGCTGAGCTCACCTGCACCACACTCATCATGCTCAACGTGCGGCAGTCCCCGGATATCATGATTCAACGCCCATCTTCAGCCGAATTTGAGAGTATAAGTCATTGTCCTGAATGTTGTTTACCCGGCCAGAAGAAGACCTAAGAGGTCGAAAATGCGTCGTGTTTGGTCTTTGTAATCTTATTGTCCATTTCAATCAGCGGAGTGATTTTGAATTCTTTTTCGAATCTGAGTATCTGCTTCGGGGCTGCTTTCACTGATGCCTTCGTTCGTCGTCTGTGAGCAGCTTTAATGGTTGATGATAGTGTGTCAGGCTTCGCGCCGGGATGAAAGGTGCTCAATCTCTCTCTCGATTGGTCAATAATTTCTGCATCATTTGCACGTCGGGGGGCACTTTTGGACCTGCACCGATTTAGGACTGACACTGACAGCCAGCCGGGAGTCGGTTGATGTCCCAGGGGGGCGATGTGATACTGTCGGATAAGGTCGGTCCGCGGATTGTGTGGAAAATGACAGCAGGGGTTTCTCACAGTCAGCTGACTGCCTGGTCTGGTTAAAACAGACTGCAGAGGGAAGGGTGAGGACAGAGTGATTAACGTGCGTGTGTGTGTGTGTGTGGGGGGGGGGGGGGAGGCGAGAGGGGGGGGGAGGAAGTTGGAGGGAGAGAGGGTGAAGGGAGGAAATGGGGTGGATGATCGGGGTGGTGATGAGTGACGAAGGGGGTAGAAAGGTGATCGGTTGAACGAGTGCAGTTTCCAGTGTCAGTGTTGTTGCTGTCCTGCCGTCCTGCGCTGACTTCTTTCCGGGCCGTCACCGTGTGAAAATAAAGAGGTCACGTCTGACTTCTTACCAGCCCGGTAAGAAGTCAGACGTGACCTTTTATTTTCACACCGTGACGGCCCAGTAAGGAGTCACCGTGTGAAAATAAAGAGGTCACGTCTGACTCCTTACTGGGCCGTCACCGTGTGGAAATAAAGAGGTCACGTCTGACTTTTTACCGGGTCGTCACCGTGTGGAAATAAAGTGGTCACGTCTGACTTTTTACCGGGCCGTCACCGTGTGGAAATAAAGAGGTCACGTCTGACGTCAAATAAAAACACAGACACGTACAGACTATCAGTTCACACAACAATGGGCACCCTATTGATTGAAACGCTGATCACCTTAAAACAGATCAAACAAGACTTTACTGGCATCCTGAGGGGGGACGAACAGATCAAACAAGACTTTACTGGCATGCTGAGGGGGGGGGGGGGGGGGGGGGGGGGGGGGGGAGGGGACGAAACGAGGCTGCAATTGCAATTTGTGTCCTTGAGGCAAATCGAACTTTACTACATTGATATCCTTCAGGCTGATCACACTAGGCTACAACGATATCCCTCAGACTGATCACACGAGGCTACATTGATATCCCTCAGGCTGATCACACTAGGCTACATTGATATCTTTCAGACTGATCACACTAGGCTACATTGATATCCCTCAGACTGATCACACTAGGCTACATTGATATCCCTCAGGCTGATCACACTAGGCTACATTGATATCCTCAGGCTGATCACACTAGGCTACATTGATATCCCTCAGACTGATCACACTAGGCTACATTGATATCCCTCAGGCTGATCACACTAGGCTACAGTGACATCCTTCAGGCTGATCACACTAGGCTACAGTGACATCCTTCAGGCTGATCACACTAGGCAACAGTGACATCCTTCAGACGGATCAGATTAGGCGACACTGATATTCTTCAGACTGATCAAACCAGACAACATTAATATCTTTTGGGCAATTCAAATAAGGCTGCAATGACATCTTTCGGACGGATCAAATTTGCCACATTGATATCTTTAAAGCGGAACATACTTGGTACATTTATTTACATCTTAAAGGCGGAAGATACTAGGTACATTTATATCCTTAAGGCGGACCAGACTAGGTACATTTATATATTTAAGAAGAATCAAACTAGGTGCATTCATATCTTTCAGGGGAATCAAACTAGGCACACTTATATCTTTAAGGTGGATCAAACTACACACATTTATATCTTTAAAGTAGATCAAACTAGGTACATTTAATATCTTAAGTCTGATCAAACTAGGAACATTTATATCTTTTAGGGGAATCAAACTAGGTACATTTATGTCTTTTAGGCGAATTAAACTAGGTACATTTATGCCTTTAAGGGGAATCAAACTAGCTGCATTTATTTTTTTAAGACGGATTAAACTAGGTACATTTATATCTTTTAGGTGGATCAAACTAGGTACATTTATATCTTAAAGGGAATCAAACTAGGCATATTTATATCCTTAAAGCGAAACAAAGTAGGTGCATTTATATCCTTAAAAGTGAGACCAGCTAGGTACGTTTATCTCCTTAAGGCGAAACAAATTGGGTATCTTATATCCTTAAAGCGGGTCAGACTAGGTACATTTACATCTTTTTCGCGGATTAAACTGGGTACATTTATATCATTAAAGCGAATCAAGCTTACTAGGGTTAGACAGAGGTCCTCATGGCAGATTAAGCAAGGCTACATCAATATCCATCAGGTGGATCACACATCAACATTTTGAATCAAGCCAGACCAAACTAGGCTACATTTCTATCCCTGAGGCGGATGAAATGAAACCGCACACACACACACACACACACACACACACACACACACACACACACACACACACAGAGAGAGAGAGAGAGAGAGAGAGAGGAGAGAGAGAGAGAGAGAGAGAGAGAGAGAGAGAGAGAGAGAGGAGGGGTTCTCTGGCTGTACAGTTTTAAGATGTTGTGAGTGATTCCCCTGGGTCTTGTCTCATGTATAATGAAAGAACAAGAAAAAAAGGTGAAACGGCATCAATACAAATAAAAGATCGGACTCTTTCTTTTTGTTCTATCATTTTATGATATGACCCGATTTTATACCTCTTACACAAAGAGATTTCTTTCTTTTCACTTTCACATGCACTTGACTGTTACACGACCTAGTCAAGTATATACCCTCAAATATCAGGCGCATGCTTACTGACCTAAGACAGAAATTTTGAAGAAACGAAATTGGAATAGGCGTTTGCAGTATTCAGTACTTTTTCAGGAAAAAAAAGTATCCAATGTGTTATCATACAACCTGTTTTAAATCATTTTCGACGTAGAAGACTAATCAAAGACTCAAAAGTCAATTAAACAGTCTCTTTGCACAAGATAGTACAAAACTGACAGTCAGTATTACCCCCCCCCCTCTCCCCCCCCCCCCCCCCCCCCCCCCCCCCCCCCCCCCCCCCCCCCCCCCCCCCCCCCCCCCCCCCCCCCCCCTTCCTTCTTCTTAAAGAAAGATCAAAGTTTCTCTTGAGATCTCGACAGCGTAAACAGTCGGTTATTAGACTAGATCTGAAGGGCTTTAGAGAAGAATATAGTAACAAAGGCCTCGGATTTTTTCTTTAATGCTTATTTGTCTGTCTTTCAACAAATGTTGAGGGGAGATGGGCGTGTACATGGTAATGTACCTTTTTTTCTTTAAAGTGTGATCCAAAACAGGGGGAAAAATTCTAATATGATTATCTACCCTGTCTACAAAGTATATCCGAGTAATGGAGTAAGAAGCTTACATAGTGATGTACCCTGTTCCTAATGGCATGGCCAAATAAGAGGATTGGTGATTCATACGGTTATGTGCCGCAGCTGTTCATAAAACATGATTCTAGTTCGGGGTTAGGCGTTTGCACAATAAACATGCCCAGTTGGTGTAGTACGACCAAAATTCTGGGCACAATGGCCCAGTTCACAAAGTTGGGCCCAAATTCGGGATAGGCGTTTGCACCATAATATGCCCATTTCATAAAGCACAACCCAATTTAGGGGTAAGGCGTTTATGAATAACATGCCCTGTTCGTACAGTATGACCCAAATTAGGGGTGGGTCTTTACAACGCAATGTGCCTCGCTCATAAAATACTATCCAAATGATGGGATGGACGTTTACATGATAACTTAGGAAATGGGTGTGTACACGGTAATGTATCCTGTTCACAAAGCTCGACCCAGATTAGGAGATGGGTGTATGCACGGTAACGTACCTTGTTCACACAGCACGACCCAAATTGGGGCAGTGCGTTTGCACCGCAGTTTATCCTATTCATAAAAGTATTATCCAAATTAGGGAAGTGCGTTTGCACCGCAGTTTTATCCTGTTCATAAAGCATTATCCAAATTAGGGAAGGGCGTTTGCATGACAGTGGACCGACACATGGTAGGTTCTTCACGGGGTGCTTGAAATCAACACAGCCACTCATTGCTAAAGATGAGAGTGATCCAACTTATTTACAGGGCTATCATTTGATCAGTTTGCTTTATCTGGGTATCAAAACGAATCTTCAATCAACAGACCTTGTAGCATGCGTCCATCTTATGACAACTGTTCAGACAGTTTTTTTTCTCAACAAAAATAATAAGCCCTATTGTAACCCAGTCGCTCACAAAAAACACGTCTTCACAACCATTCAAGCATCAATAGATGAAAAGAAACAAAAAACTATGCAGTAAATTCATCGAAGTTTTTTCAATGATCAATGTGGACATCACCCGTATGAAGCAAATTAGGGGTGGGTCTTTACAACGCAAGTGCCTCGCTTCATAAAATACTATTCCAAAATGATGGGATTTACATGATAACTTAGGAAATGGGGGTGTGTACACGGTAATGTATCCTGTTCACAAAGCTCGGCTCAGATTAGGAGATGGGTGTATGCACGGTAACGTACCTTGTTTCACACAGCACGACCCAAATTGGGGCAGTGCGTTTGCACCGCAGTTTATCCTATTCATAAAGTATTATCCAAATTAGGGAAGTGCGTTTGCACCGCAGTTTATCCTGTTCATAAAGCATTATCCAAATTAGGGAAGGGCGTTTGCATGACAGTGGACCGACACATGGTAGGTTCTTCACGGGTGCTTGAAATCAACACAGCCACTCACTGCTAAAGATGAGTAGTGATCCAACTTATTTACAGGGCTATCATTTGATCAGTTTGCTTTATCTGGGTATCAAAACGAATCTTCAATCACAGACCTTGTAGCATGCGTCCATCTTATGACAACTGTTCAGACAGTTTTTTTTTTCAACAAATAATTAAGCCCTATTGTAACCAGTCGCTCACAAATAACACGTCTTCACAACCATTCAAGCATCAATAGATGAAAAGAAACAAAAACTATGCAGTAAATTCATCGAAGTTTTTCAATGATCAATGTGGACATCACCCGCCCTCCGAAGAAAGTGATTAAGAGGAGAGTCGTCGTCGCTGTCCACAAGCAGTCCACTTTCCCAGCCCGAGGGCTGGCCCAACTGTTTACTTGCCCGAACAGAGCGGGCGAGAGAAGAGGCGCACCCACGATCTGACAGGCGCCATTGGCAGCACGGAGGGGTCCAGAATGGAGGCAGACACCGACAAACATCTCGTCCTGCCAGCACTCTTTGATGCCAGACCCTTGTCGGAGGGGCCTCGCTGTCAGCGGGATTGGCCGGGTCAGGGGCTGACATTCCCAGCCACCGGCACCACTACCGCCGCCATCACCACCACCAGCACCACCATCACCCCTCCTCTCCACTTCACTCCCTCCCACCCCCCTTCTCTCCTCTCCTCAGTTCACCCCAGCCCTTTCCTCAAAGAAGCGCTGGGGATGGCTGGGAAAGGGGGAAGATGCCTCCGCAGTGCAAGTCTCAGATGATGATACTCGAGGCCCCCCCCGAAAGAAAGTTTTTATAACATCATTTTCTGGCCAGGCGGGCCGGACACGCGCCGGCTTTTGATAGCCGACACAAATAAACCATCAAATCCTCCCTCTCCCACCCTACCCCCCCCCCCCCCCCCCCCCGTCCTCCCTCCCCCCAGTTCCCTTCCCTTTCCACCCACCGCTGACAACCCCTCCCCGCCCCCACCATCCTTCCACCACCTCCACTCCCTTTCCCCCATTCTGCTCTTCAGGTCCTATCACTTTTTTGCACGAGCTCGGGTCAAACGGAGGGAGGTTTTCTAGGAAATATTTGAATGCAAATTGATAAAATGTCGACATCAATCGCTTGGCAGCTCTCTCTCTCTCTCTCTCTCTCTCTCTCTCTAGCGGCCTCGTCATGAAAGCTGCGCGCTATATTTGTTTGCAGCCAGTTTGGGGGAGGGGGGGGAGGGGTACGAACAGGGGGGGCAAGAGGAACAAGAGAGCAGTGAGGAGGGCGGGGGGGGGTAGGGTAGGGTAGGGGGGGGGGGGGGGGGAGAGGGAATGGAAGAAGGGGAAGGGCGGGAGATGACTGTGTTTTTTTCTGCTCCACAGAACTAGATGTGTGCTGCCGACAATCCGCCGTGATGGCGATGCGCGAGCGATTGATTGCTTCTTTGTCCCGCGCCGCTAACGGTCGGCCTGGGGTGCAAAAAGGCGCGAAAAGTAAATATGATTAGTCTCTCTGGCCCGATCACACGTTCTGTTTGCCGTTGAGATATCGGCAAAAGTGCGTGGCGAGATTTTAATTTCCTAGATGAAGCGGACGGGAGAGTATCAAAGTTTGTATGCCTTTAATTCATCAACGGTGGCCACGGCGTTATGGCCCTTTAACTGTGTGATGAATGACGGTCGGGAGGCGGGCCGGCTTCCCCACGCCACCCTGCCCATCTAACCCCCCTCTCTCTCTCTCTCTGCCCCACCCGCCAGCCTTCCTGGCTCATAGACCCGGGGGTCAGACGACGTGCTCACGCGTGACGCGGATGACTGCCTCACGCGCCAGGCGCCCGGGATGGCACCCAGCGAAGGGGTCGTCTGTGTGAGCTGGACCGTGACGACGGCTGCTCGCCTGCCTCCGTCCGTCATCAGTCGACCGACTCTTGTGGTCCTGGCACCCTCGGTCAGGGGACGCTACCGTGTATACCCCTCCATCCCACCCCCATCCTCGCCACCTCCACCGCTTCTCTTGGTCACATGGTCTTTGTCCGACTACATGCCTTTGTTCGACGAGTCCTTTCGCTAGTCCTCTGCTTCTGAATCAATGATGATCTTCTCTTTAGTTCTCTCCTGCTCTTCTGTTGCCTGCCTCCTCATCTTCGGCACATTTTCATCCTGCATGCTATTTATCATCGTCTCTATTATGTCCGTCATCGTCTTCATTGTGTCTCATCTCATTCTCTGTGAATCGTACTCTCGTTGACCTTCTCTCTCTCTCTCTCTGTCTCTGTCTCTGTCTCTCCCTCTCTCTCTCTCTCTCTCTCTCTCTCTCTCTCTCTCTCTCTCTTGAGAAAATGACTTTTTTTGTAATATATATGACTTGTAAGTTGACTTCAATGTGGTGACAGCCCTCATATGGCCCTTTGCTGTCGGCCGGGCTTTAAGCAACATCACCCGTACCCAACCTCTCTCTCTCTCTCTCTCTCTCTCTCTCTCTCTCTCTCTCTCTCTCTCGTGCACGCGCGTGTGCGTGCCTTCTGCTCATTTTCCTCCTTCCCCCCCACCCCCCTCGTCATCATCCTCATTATCATAAGAATGTCTTCTCCTCCACATTATCACCCTTCCTCCACATCATTCTTCCTTCTCAAACATAATCATCCTTTCCTCCATATCGTCTTTTCCTTATCACACTGTCCTCTACATCATCATATACTCTACTTCAACATCATTCTCTTATCCACATCGTCATCCTCTTTCACATTAGTTCTTTTCCTCGACATGATCCTGAGGTTGTGGCTTCGAATGTCCGCCGGGCCGTTGCGGTACAGGGGGATTTTCCCCTCGGAGTTAGCCTTGGTTCTGACTCCATTTTCCAAATAGTCCTTTGGATGAGACTATAAACCGAGGTTCCGTGAGTGAACGCACGCATAACATCTTGCACACACGTAAAATTCCAACACTAACTTTCGAAGAAAAGGCCAGTTTGTCCGTTGGTATGGAGGTGTGTGTGTGTGTGTGTGTGTGTGTGTGTGTGTGTGTGTGTGTGTGTGGCGTTTGAGTTGTCATAATTGCAATAAGCTTCACTACATCTGATTATGAAGATCTGGCTCAGATTTAAAAATCTGCCGCTAGATTTGTAGTGCTTTTATTTTGAAATAGTTATGTACTTTAGGACTTATATATTGCCTAAACATTTTTACTCTCTGTGGGGGGGGGGGGGGGGGTTGCTTGGTGGGCGGTCTCCATGGAGATTGCTGCCTGTGGCTAAACAATGTAGTGACACTTCACTGGTTTACTACTTGAGCTGTTTACTCGGGAAGGAAGTAGCCCTATATCTATTCACTGTTTGGGTGGTTCTCTCTGTACAAAAAGATTTTTATTCATAACTCTCTCTGCCATGACTCTTTGTCATTTGTTTGGTGTTCGTCATAATTGCCTTTAAGTCGGTCTAACACAGGATTTGTATCTTGCATTTTTTTTTTTTTTTTTGCGGTAAAGGCGGAAAACAATATCATGATTTTTCCTCAGAAATGTCTATTATTTACAAATGCCTTCAACTGCATGTTGGTGGATATCATGCGTCCACATTGAATGGAAACAGATTAAGGCGAGTACCTCCATCTTGATATCACTATTTCCCGTCTCTATTTCATGCACACCTGATCTTCTTCACCAAGAGCCTTTGTTCCACGCCTTCGTCTTCCTTTCCATCACCTCCACCCGGTCATTCTCCTCTCCACTTCCTTCACCTCCTCCACCTTCTCGATATCAGCACTCACTCAGTGTTGTTCTCTTTCTCTACACCTTTCTCCTCTATATCATCGCCTTCTACTCATTGTCATGCTTTTCTTAATACCACCCTCTTCACATCGTCATTCTCTTCTCTTCTCTCATTCGCCTTCTTCACATCCTCATCCTTTCTACTTATCGCCTACTTTCACTTTCGTCCCTCTCCTTCACGTCATCCTCTTCCCCTAACTATTGTTTTAATCCCCTCCAGATCATTACCAACTTCTATACGTCATTATCGTTATTCTCTACACATAACCACTGTACTTTCCTCTGTATATCATCATCCTCACCACATCACCACTGTCCCCTGTACATCGTCATCACCCTCACCACATCGTAGTTCACATCATCACCCTCTCCTACACATGTCATCCGCTTGCCACCATCATCATTATCCGCATTATCACCCTCTCTTGAGCATTGCCATACTTCTAATAATTTCGAAACACATCATCATCGTCATTTTATCATCATTATCATCATCATTATTATTATTATCATCATCATCGTCATCATCATCATTGTCGTCGTCGTCGTCGTCGTCATCCATATCATCACTCCATTTAAGAACTGTCATCCCTCTTACCACATCATAATCTTCCACATCATCGCCCTGTCCTGAACATTTTCTCCTTTCTCCTGTCCACATCGTCATCCTCCAAATCATCAATCTCTCCTGACCATTGTCACCCTCCAGTCGGCATTGTCATTGTCCATATCATCAGCTTCTCCTAAGCATTACCATCCTTTTTCCTAGTATCATCATCGTCTACACTATCTGCTTCTTCTAAGCATTATCATCCTTTCCACACATCATCGCCTTCTTCTAAGCATTGCCATAGGTCACCCTATGTTATCACTTTCTTCTAAGCATTGTCATCTTTCTCCTACATCATGAACAGTTCAGTTCAGTTCAGTTTAGTGGTTTATTTAATGTCTTTTCATTGCCAGATGATATTAGACATGTATTAAGAAAAAAAAAAAAACATCTCCTCACTCAACTTATCATCTATGTTAGTACTTTCAAATCCACATCTGATATACGTATATTTACAAGAGTGAAATATCCTAGTGGTACACAAAATTGTTGAACTTTATAAAAATTTTGCAACCTGTGATTGCGAAACATGGCAATTTTTAGCGCTCGTGCACGTTTGCAAGCATAATGTACGTAACTGAGCTCATTCGTGAGCGTGGGTAAAAATCGGCTTGAAATTATTGACCGCACGGTCGATGACCTCTGCGAAAAGACCTAGTACAATGCACGCTACTAGACCAGCCGGACAGCAAGTTAACGCTACATCTATGTCTTTGTATGCATTCAGCCTGCGTCGCCTAGGATTCAGTCAGTATCATCGCAACCGTTCGCGCCATTTCCTCTCTGTCTCTGTCTGCTTTTCTCTCATCTCCATTAAGAGTTCACTGGATGGGTGCTACGGCCCAGTATGTCGCTCCTGCATTTGTCAGGGCTTGATTCAGCTTCCTAGCAACAAAGCTACAGTGATGGAATAAACACCTGCTGAAATACAGTAAGATGTGCCATCATCAAAATACGTACACTAGCGCTTGTGTGTGTGCGTGCACGCATACACGCATGCGCGCGCACACGCGCGCGCGCACACACACACACACACACACACACACACACACACACACACACACACACACACACACACACACACACACACACACACACACACACACACACACACACACACTCACTCACACACTCACTCACTCACTCGCTTGTTCACACAAAAGTGAACAAAGTTTGTATTTTTGCATGGGAAATTTGTTGGAATATTGAGTCAGCTGACATTAATTCCGTTTATAGTTGGAGGATGCAGATGAAGATTTGGAACTAAAGAACGTGGAATCAGAATGATGCCAGGTCGCAGGAAGCACTTGGCAGGAAGGCAGTTCTTGACCTCATGCATGTGACTGTGCAAGACTTGTTTAGTTTCCAGACATTTGCTGTGCTCATAATGCTATTAAATCATTAATTTCTTTATAATATCGAAGGTTGTTCCCTTTTAGTGTTCGAGAGAACTGACAATGTGTTGTACAATTTGGTTTTGATGGTTTCTTTAATGGCATGTGGATGTTTACGACGAATATCTAGTATTAGGTTCACCATCTACACCACTTTGCTTTCTTTCGTAATAGGTAAGTTTTGGCCGGACGGCCTCCTACGAAAATTGGATTGGTAAACAAAATTACCACCCGGAGACTGTGCAGAAAAAACAGCGGTTTGGATGCCATTTATACAACAGACGTGCAGGGCTTTGTGACCTGATGGCAAGGATGATTACAAAGGTCGATGAATCGCGGACCTGACATAATGTTAATATTCATGGAGTAAGAAAAGATCAAAATCAAAGACAAACAGACAAAAGTTAAACAATATAGTTTCTAGTACGGCTTCTGTCAGTTTAAAGACCGAAACTAAAAACAAACAACGAAATTTAAACTACTTTGAAATCAAAACCAAGCAGGCGAAATTTAAACAATTTCGATTAAGATCAGAACAAAACAGCTGACATTTAAACAATCTAGTTTCTAATTCAGTTCTGTCCGTGTAAAGATCGAAACTTAAAACACAAAAAAACGAAATTTAAATTATCTTGATATTAAAACCAAGCAGACGAAATTTAAACAATCTTAAAATTAAAAAGAAATAGACGAAATTTTAATTCAGTTTCTGCCCGTTTGAAGACCGAAATTATACGAAATTTAAACAATCTAGTTTCTAATTCAGTTTCTTCTTGTTTTAGCACTGAAATTGAAACCAAACAGACGAAATGTAAGCAATCTCGTTTCTACTTTAGCTTCTGCCCTTTTGAAGGCCGAAATTTAAAACACACAGACTAAATCTAAACAATCTTATAAATAAAACCAAACACAGGAATTTTTGATAATCTAGTTTCTAATTCTGCTTTTGTCCGTTTAAAAGACCGAAATCAAAACCAAACAGACAAAATATAAACAGCCTTAAAATTAAAACCAAAACACACACCAATTTAAACAATCCGTTTTTAAATTCAACTTCTGTCCGTTCAAAGACCAAATTTGAACACAACCAGACAAAATTAAAAGTCTATTTTTTTTTTTATTCAGCTTCTGTTCATTTAAAGACCGAAATTAAAAAACAAATTCAAACAAGCATACAAAATTTAGTCAATCTTAAGAATTAAAACAAACAGACGAAATCTAAACAACTTAGTTTATAATTCAGTATCTACCCGTTTAAAGACCGAAATCAAATAAACAGACGAAATTTAAACAATCTAGTTCTTAATTCAGCGTCTGCCTGTTTAAAGACCGAAATTAAAAACAAAGAGACGAAACTGAAACAATCTTAAAATTAAAAGGAAACCGACAAAATTGAAACAATCTTAAAACCAAAAGCAAACGGACGAAATTGAAACAATCTCGTTTCTAATTCACCTCTGTCCATTTAAGAGATCCCCTTCACCTACGATGCAAACAAGATGAAAGTTTGCCCTTAAGTCGACAGGTAAAAAAACGGAGATCTGTTCTCGTTCTGTTCTGGCTTTATCTTTGTTCCCACGTATCAAAAATTGTAACTTCGTCTGATTGGTCACATCAAATAACCGCTACATTTTCACTCGCGTAGAGAAACTGTCTTCTTGCGTACGTGGTCACAATCAACAATTCTCTCTCTCTCCCTCTCTCTCTCTCTCTCTCTCTCTCTCTCTCTGAACCAGACTGGATCGAACAGTTCGATGGAGGTTTTGTTCTTGATTCGCTGTTGGTGGAGTGTGTGTGTGTGTGTGTGTGTGTGTGTGTGTGTGAGAGAGAGAGAGAGAGAGAGAGAGAGAGAGTGTGTGTGTGTGTGTGTGTGTGTGTGTGTGTGTGTGTGTGTACTGAGATGGATACTGGGTTTTTCTTTCATTAAGAAAAGGACTGCTGCATATTCCGGACTCCATGTATCCTGAAACTTGTTCATGTCATTAGCAAGTAAACTTCTTCATCTGGCCTAAAGCCACGCATTTTACACATCACCTAACAGTCACTGACCTTTTTCCATTGTACTTTTACATCATCTTCTCTGTACAGCCGCTCTCTTACACTTCATCATAACTACGACTTGAACCAATCCATGCACGCACATTTGATTTCCTTTGTCTGGATATCTTAGTGTGACGCAGTTCAGACGTCGTCTTAAAAAAAAATTAACGTACTTATACGGCTTCAGCATATATTTGTAATTGGTGTGTCTGTGTGCGCGTAAATCCTAAAATAATGTATCTGGGTTTTTACGCATGTGTGCCTTTGTAAGAGATGCAGTTGAGCATAGTACAACCATAAGAAAACACAACGCACAAAGGCATTCAAACAGGTACTCTTCCAAAGAAATAACTCGGTTTCATTTAGAGAAAAAAAAATTGCACGTAACAATTGGCGAGCCTGTCTTTAAAAGTAGGGCGAATGCTACAATCAACAACCACACAGCTGGGTCGGGTGACATGCAAATTCAGCGATGTTTGTAGTCAGCAAGGTATGAGAGCCTGGCCCTAATCCCCTGTTTCTCTGAACGAGCGCTGCATGGAAACATCAGCCAGCTAACTCCGCAGCAGCGCAGGGCTCTCTCTGACGGGCGGCCTCGGGGAGTAGAGAAACGGAGGAGGACCGTCGTGGTGTGATCCACTGGGGGGAGGGGGGAGGGGGGGGGGGGGGGGGGGGGGGGGGGGGGGGGGGGGGGAGGGGTGGAGACGAGAGCGGAGAGCGGACATTTTTAAGTTTTGTATCAAATCCCAACCAATATCACAGAGCTTATGATGGACCGGGAGCAAAAATAACAAGCGTGCGCACGCGTGAGTGCACACACACACACACACACACACACACACACACGGCCATAATATCACAAGCGCGCGCGCGCGCGCGCACACACACACACACACACACACACACACACACACACACACAGAGAGAGAGAGAGATGCTATACGAATTAAATGTCAAACAGAACTTGTCAAACATTAATGAAAACAAAGTTCAAAATAAAATCGGTAGTGGGTTGGGGTTTTGGTGGGGGACATATGGAGAGAAAAGGTAAAAAATGGTTGTGTCTTTGTTCGTTATTTATTTGTGGTTTTTCTTTTCTTTGTGTCTGTAAAGAAAGTCATCAAATTCTCCACAAAAATGGGGGGGGGGGGGGGGGGGGGGGGGGGGGGGGGGGGGGGGGATAAAATGCACGTATTCGTAACGTACATGCAAATGAGGTCTTGAGAGAGAGAGAGAGAGAGAGAGAGAGAGAGAGAGAGAGAGAGAGAGAGAGAGAGAGAGAGAGAGAGAGATTGTGGAAGTGGGGAAACCATGAAAAATGGGATAAAGAAATAAAGAAAATAAAAACAACAAACGTGCTATCAGTGGAATTTCCAGGTCCATTCGGAGGAGGGCGACAGAAACGTCACAGCCTGCTTTTAAGAAAGTTGATGCCACTCGCTGGCGTAATCTAACATCACGGCTGGTTGATTAACAGTGTGTGTGTGTGTGTGTGTGTGTGTGTGTGTGTGTGTGTGTGTGTAGTGTGTGTGTGTGTAGTGTGTGTGTGTGTGTGCGTGTGTGTGTGTGTGTGTGTGTGTGTGTGTGTGTGTGTGTGTGTGTGTGTGTGTGTGTGTGTGTGTGTGTGTGTGTGTGTGTGTGTGTGTGTGTGTGTGTGTGTGTGTCCCGAGCGCGTGCGTGTTTGAACAAACGTGTGTGTGTGTGTGTGTGTGTGTGTGTGTGTGTGTGTGTGTGTGCGCGCGCGCGCGCGCGCGCGCGTGTGCGCGCGTGCGTGCGTGCGTGTGTATGTGTGTGTGCGAGTGTCGTGCATGGATCTGCCCGCATGATATTCAGAGCTGCAGCACATTGAAGGGGATGTAAATCGTGTCCATTAAATATATGCATGATGAGCGTTCTCTTTTTAATACAGTCAACACGAAATGAGATAAAAAGAATACGACTGACTGACGCAGAACATGTGCTTTGTAGATGTTAGCAAACAGAACAAGTCATAGACGACTCGGGGTAGGGGGCAGGAAAGGGGATCGGGACATTGTTTCGTTAGGAAAGGATACAGCTCAATTCAAAGGGATGTATTCACCTGTCATGAAATGTGCACAGTATTAAAACTGATAACATTTATACGCTTAGATACACTACAGTAAGTACAGCCCCACGTTGGAACGATTTGTAAAAGAATGGCGCAAAGGTCATAACTCTTTTTTTTTTTTCTTGCAACTCCAGTTAGTTTTGTTGTAAAACTTGCGATGTCTTAAGTTTTGCAATAGATGGAGATTTGGAAAGAAGAAAGAAAAGAAAAGAAAAAGAATATAAGAAAGGGAAGAAAAAGAGGTTTTCTCTTCTATTGCCTGTGCACTCGAAAAAAAAAAAAAAACGACCCGACATTGAAATTCGTGTGAGGATTTCGTTTTCAATTGCCTTTCTACACAAAAATCTTATCTTTTTCTTTTAAATCTGCCTTTTTCGTACCTCTGACATTGCATAGCAACCTCAGAGACTCGAAATCTAATCTTTGCTTTGCTAAAGCATTCCAAACAACACTCCACATCGTCTGAGAAAGAGAAGACGGTGCTCAATAATCGGAATTAGATGATGTATACATAGAAAAATGCTTCACTTATCTGAATGTGACACTCCTAGTTTGAGCGCCAACAAATAATAACTGGTTTTAAATGTAATGAATAGCAAACCGCCAAGAAAACGTAAACAAACTAATCACAAGACAAAACACGACGCGTTTCGACCTCTTA
>JADBJO010000439.1:102500-107500 GCA_016801955.1 Conus betulinus
TGCCGAGATATTCCGCTCTTTTCCATATAATGGCCCGGGATCGAAGCAGGCTTGGAAATATGCGGGGATCGATTATGGGGAGGCCGATGCGTGGGAGATTTGGGCAGCAATGGAAGTTACGCTTCATCAAAAACCCACCAGCTCGCTGATTGCTCGGGAGAGGGAGAGAGGGTTTTTTGGCGGCACTCCAGAAACCAGACCGCTCTTTTCAGGAGGTCTTTCTCTGCCAGCATCGGACTGCTCTTTTGGTCTCTTCCTCCTGCACAAATCTAAGCCCCCCCCCCCCCCCCTGATCTCCCCCCCCCTCCACCTCTTCCTAACCATCCACGCCCCCTTGCCGGTCCTCCCCTCCCTTCCTCCTCCCCTTCCGCGTCCCCTTCCTCCACAATCTCTACTACTTCATAGTCAGGGTGGTTCGTTCGGTTTGGGGGGATTTTTTCCCCTCTCTTTCTTTCTTGTATTTTTTTCCCTTCTCCTCTGCATGGCTTTTATGTTTGTTTCTGTGGGAGGCTAACGATTGATTAAAACACGTTTTGGAGACAAATTATCTGGTTTTCTGTCTGAGTTTCTTAATTCCAGTGGAGTGTGCGAGTTCGTTGGGAAACGTTACAGGGTGAGGGAAACAAATGTGCGTTTTTAACTGTAAATCATTGTTGTTGCGGTTTTCAGTATTACGCATGTATACATGTACACACACACACACACACACACACACACACACACACACACACACACACACACAGAGAGAGAGAGAGAGAGAGAGAGAGAGAGAGAGAGAGAGAGAGAGAGTTGACCGGTTCATTTTCCCAGTTCTCGCATTCCTGCATTTGTCACATGTGTTCTGGTCTTCAAATCACTAACACGGATTAAAGGAAAGTCTGAAGTATCCCTCATCCGGGTTTTTATTTCTCATCCGCGAATCACCATTAAACTCATACACAGGAGTTGTCATGAAAGCGAACCTGAATCTCGAAGCGAAGCTTCAACAGGCTTTAATGATCAGACCAGTCATGCAGACGAGGCGAGAGGCCGCCGAAACAGAAACAGATTGTCAACCAGTGCCATAACATCTAGGCAACAAGGAAAGAACGCAGCAGCAAGGCAGTGTGTGACATCTAAAGAAATTCATGAAAAAAAATGACAACCGAGACCTTCCGTTGTAGAGAGAAAAGAACTAACTGCCCCCTCTCTGTGACACAAGGATGATGGATCGAAGACGGCAAGAACCGTTTCGTTCGGAGTGAGTTTCATTCTGTTACTTGTTTGTCCTTGTTTTTAGGCGGACTTACTAAGAATCGTTCTTCAAATTTGCTCAGTTTGGAGATACTTGTACTCAGGCTATGCTGTCGACAGCAGTTTCGAATTTGGACAGCTGCGGTTCTCCAAAAAGTGGAGGAATTTGCCTACATTCTCAAAGAACAGCAAGTCATCAGAAGTGTGCCGACAAACTTACTAAAACTATGCAGGGTCTGACAAATATTGTTAGAGAAATATAAAGATCCAAAACTGTCCAAAAGATAGCATGGAAGCGATCTTTAACAATTCTCCCCGAAAAGATTTTTTTTTGAAGACTGTCCGAACATCACGACCACCAGCCACTCCAGTGACGTAATGCTAAGAGTCCTGTTGAACTGACTCCAAGGAAAGACAGAAGAAACTCTTGTGGAAGAGTAAGCACGATGTAGACAAAAAGGAACGCTCTGATAACAAGAAACTTCCACATCAGATTGGTGATAGAGAAAACGCCTTAAAAACCAACGTCACCTCTATCACCTCATCGATTTTAAGAAAGCCTTTGACAGTATCTAGCTTGAAGGTTTATGACAGGTCACGATGAACAGTAACTTTAACAACAGCCTCGTCCAAGTCACTGGAGCACTGTACAAAGATGCCAAGAGCACTGTTCTCCTGAATGACAGCATCAAAGGCTTCTTCAACACAAAGATATAGAGTGGGGGGAGGATCACTGTCCTGCCTTGCTCTCCCACGATTCTCCTTTGTTAGATAGAGTCCCGTTCGCTGACACAGGTCACTAACGACTTCTGGGAGAGAGAGAGACTGTTTCAAATGGCTGTTTCGCCCTCCAAAGTTACTATACATGCCGGCTTCTCCTTACCCGCTTCTCAGCCACGTTGGCCTATTGTCTGCATGTAGAATGTGACCCTGAGCGAACCACCCACTGTGTGCTTCAAATGTGACAGCTTGGCACTGTCAACGGCGACATGTGGCGAACAGGCATCCAACCCATGAACAGGATGCAGACACAGGGCGAGTCTGGTCAACGGGGAAGGCTGGGTGTCACCATGGTACTCAAGGGAGCCAAAAATAACAATAAAAATGAAAAAAATTAAAAAAAAAAAAAACAACGAAAGACCTGATCTACCAGCCGCCGTGGCGACGTGATTAGTGTCGCGGATTCTGGGTAGGAGGTCGCGAGTTCGATTCCCAGCACAGCGATTTATTTGTGGATTTTTCTGCCCCGATCGGGTGCTACCCAGAGCTGAGGTTGTTATATGCTCAGTTGGAAAGACTGGGACCATACAGTCGAGTATCATCCACTTAGTGGATGTGTCTCTGAGTGTTGCTCAAATTTCCTGACCAACAGTTCTGGTGTCTGTAATTCTCTGGCCTGGTTAAGGCCGGGATAGATGATGAAAGTAAACTTACAGTACAGCTCTGGCATACTCTCTCAGATCAGAATAGAAATCCGTGGCATCATTTTCATCACATTCATTCTCACCGATCAGCATTTAAAAAAAACGTGTCTCAACTTCTGTGGTGCTTCATGCTCTGCTCTCATGGTGACCTCTGTAAAGGTTGCCTCTCCACGTCTATAGTCTTGGTGTGGTTCTGTCGGGGTCACGGTATCGGCAATTTCATGGGGACTGTCTTTTGACGGACATGGTGGATCCCTTCGGAGGGAGAACTCACTCATGGCGGCTCCACGACAAAGCAACTATTGTTGTCAGTAGGGGCCTAGTAGGTGGGTGTCCTGGGTATGTTGGATCAGAACAGGCGGCACTGAACTCCGTCGACGTGACTCGGCAGCAGTGCAGTGTCTCCTTCGTTGGGTTGCCTCATGGCGACTTGACATTGACTGCTCCCTGTGGCGGGACGGTCCGGGCTGCTCCCAGCTGGTTTGTTCATCAGTTGAAGATTGTTGGGTCCTGTGTGTTTCTTCCGCACCTTCAGATGTATTTCGTTCTTTTTTTTTTTCCATTTTTTTTTTTCGTTTCTTTATACAGAGCATACCTGTAACATAGGAATGAGGATGATAAATCCTAACATCCTGAACACTCACTACATGGTTGTTTTTCTGACTCCCTACTCTCCTCTACGGTGCAAACTACTCACAAATGTACAAGGGTCACTTGGACAAACAGCTCTCATTCTGAAAAAAAAGCACAAACACAATTGCTGATGAATGAAGGTTGTAATTTCATTATTCCCCCTTTCTTCAAACATGATGCTGTAATTGTGACACGATTAATCTTTGTGCTACATGCACATGAAGAGTCATACCCCCTTTTCCAAATTCACATGGTTATTCCACTGAATACAATCAAGTCAATAACGAGTATGGCCCCCATTAACATTGAAGCAGGCTTCACAGCGACGTCTCATTGAGTGAACCAGGCGGCGGAGGGTGTCCTGGGGTACCGCCTGCCACTCCTGCTGCAGCAGGTGGAAGAGGTCGTCAAGGGTGGTAGCAGGTGGGTCGTGGGCGCGGACCCGCCGCCCCAACACGTCCCACAGGTGTGTTCTATGGGTTCATGTCGGGCGAGCGGGCCGGCCAGTCCATCCTCGTAACCTGTTGCTCCTCCAGGAACCTGTTCACCACCGCAGCTCGATGACAGGGGGCATTGTCATCCTGGAACTGGGCGCCGGGTCCCACCGCCTGCAGGGCCGGCAGCACAAGGGGTCGGAGAATGGTGTCCCTGTACGCCACGCCGGTCAGACGGCCTTCAACACGGTGTAGGGGGGTCTTGTGGTTGAGGCTGAACCCACCCCACACCATCACGGACCCGCCCCCATAGCGGTCATGCTGCCTGACCGCGGCGTCCGCGTAGCGTTCGCCGGGACGGCGCCAGACGCGTACCCGCCCGTCGTTAAGAGAGGGTGAACCGGGACTCGTCCGAAAAGATCACTCTCGCCCACTGATCTCTTGTCCACCTCCTGTGAAGTGCTGCCCAGGTCCTGCGGCGTCCCCGTTGTGCTGGGGTCAGGGGCGGTTTCACTGCTGGGCACCTCGACCTGATCCCTGCCGCGTGGAGCCGGTTCCGGATGGTCTGTGTGCTGACGTTCACATTGCTGGCTGCCCGTAGTCGATCTCGCAGTGCTCGAGAAGACGCTGTCCTGTCCCTCAAGCAAGACAGAAACCACGTAGCGATCTTGCTCTCTTGTGGTGATTCTGAGTCGCCCAGGTCGTTGTGGCTCCTCTACATTTCCGGTGTTGCGCCAACGATCTCTTAGCCTTTGAATGGTCGAGAGGGACACCCCAAGCCTTCTAGCGATCTCTCTTAAGGCAATACCTTCTTGGTGCCAACCAATCGCCCTTCCTCTGTCCACATTGCTTAGTCTTCGTCTCGGAGGCATGATTAAAGTTGTCTACAAAATCCGGCTTTAAATACCCGGAAGACGGAGAAAAATGTTCGGGTGGTGTTCAGAACAGGTACGGCTTTCACGTGCACCACAGTTTTCATTCTTACCAAGCTTGCTCCGCAATCTAGGCCGAACAACTGACACCTCATTTTTTTTGGGTTTTTTTTTCGCTTCACATGGAGCAGGGTGGATAACTGCTGATAAACATTTTTTCTTTACGATGCTATAGGTTTGTTATTTGGGTACTGTGGTTTGTTGCTGTTGTTCTTGTTGTTGTTGTTTGGTAATAACCCTAGATGTTTGACAGACAGGTCGGTAAAACATTACATATATATGTCTGTCTGTCTATATCTCACTATCTATCTATTTATCTGTGTGTGTTTGTGTGTGTGCGTGTG
>JADBJO010000439.1:112500-115000 GCA_016801955.1 Conus betulinus
GGTTGATTGGTTGATTAAATGATTGATTGATCGATTGATTGATCGATTGATTGCTCGATTGATCGGTTGATCGATCAATCGATCATCCATTGATTGATTGATTGATTGACTGGCTGATTGGTCGGCTGATTGAGCTCTGATATAGGCTGTGAGGTCGACTGAGCCTTAAACAAAACAAAACAGACTTGTTACTGATTAAATGATTGATCGATCGATCGATCGATTTGATTGATCACGGACATCAAAGGTCTCACCCGTTCCGCCACAAGGCTCCCTTCACCCAGCAAGCCACCCACCACAAATCCCCCTCTCCCCAACCCCCCACCCACCCACTCCCCCACTCCTCCTCCTCTCCCTCCGGTCCCGTGGGAAGAGGGTGTCGGGAAGAAAACGCCAAGTGACGGAGCGGAACGATGACGTCACACGCTCGGCTGGGCCAGGGGCAGGGAAGCGAAGGAGAAGACAACTCCGACTCATCAAGCCGGTATTGGGCCGCTCTTCTCTCCCCTTTGAACCTCGCTTCTCTAGAGGAGCCCCTCTAGCGGGGGACCCTTGAGCGAAGCAGGCGTGGGCCAATAAGGGGAGAGCAGGCCGCCCGCTCTCTGTAGAGAAGGTTTCCTGTTTCGGAGATTCAATAGCTTCTGGCTTCGTGTCTCCTCTCGCTGACGGAAATCCATCGGTCTGTTTAATCCATCAGTGACTATCAGTCACGGAGTCCATAACAATAAAAAATAGGAAGAAGAAGAAGAAGAAGAAGAAGAAAAAATGGAAAAAGGAAAAGAAAAGAGAGAAGTGTGCCTAAATGAATGGCTGCAAAATAATGGATAAACGTGTCGCAGTTAATGATGTGTAGGGTGTTTGCTTTCTTTCTTTTTTTTCTTCCTTTATTTTTGTTTCTTTCTTTTCTTTTCTTTTTCTCTCTTTCTTCATTTCTTTCTTTTTCTTTCTTTCTTTCCCTGTATGTTTATATTTTTTTCTTTTCTGTTCTTTCCTTTACTGGTTTATCTTTAAGTCACGAAAGAAGCGGGGAAAAGGTTCGCGAGACCAGCAATACAATAGATTAAAGTAATAATAGCAGCACAGAGTCAACGCGTTTCAACTCTGAGATCTTATACGCGCAAATCAAACAAATTTGACATTAAAAAAAATAGAAAAACGGGAAACGTCCCTCTGCAATCGTTTTCCTTTTTCCCTAATCTCTCGCCTCGAACTTCGGCGTTCAACTTTAAGCGGAGACATTTTTGTATATGATTGAGGTATCCATATACCATCTTCGGGGATAATGTCTGAACCCGACGTCTTTGTGCGTGTGTTTTGTTGTTGCATGCCACCCAGTCCCTCGAACACACTTGATGGTCTGCGCTTTACTGATAATTGGAATGGGAATTGACGTTTATGCAATGGATTTTGCATAATTATGCGATCATGCGTGTGGCCTTTGCTGAAAGCACTGTACGAAGGGTGAAGAGAGGACAAACGTTGACCCTGAAGACTAAATCTCTTGTAGCCGCGCTGTCACGTGCGGTCATCGAACCTCTGACGTATGAACAAAGAAGCACAAGGTTGGTCAGGCTCCTTCCTTGACCAATACACAACGGGGGAAGTTTGACGGGAAGTATGGACTCTTGGCTTCTAAGCTAGTCCAAAGTGTCACAGTAACAAATGAAAAAATAAATGAACGAAAAATTAAGTTCAATAACTCAAGAAAAAAAAAAGAAACAAAAAAAACACACACACACACACACACACACACACACACACACACACACACACACACATATATATATGTGTGTGTGTGTGTGTGTGTGTGTGTGTGTGTGTGTGTGTGTGTGTGTGTGTGTGTGTGTGTGTGTGTGTGTGTGTGGAGAGAGAGAGAGAGAGAGAGAGAGAGAGAGAGAGAGAGAGAGAGAGAGAGAGAGAGAGAGAGAGAGAGAGAGAATGAATGAATGAATGAAATAATGTGGTCAAACACCTCATCAGTTTTTGTGTGTTTATTCTTTCCAAATAGAACTAGCTCCATAGTAAACTTTATACTGCTACAATGTCCACATCTTTCTTTCAATATTTTTTTTCCATTTTTCCCCCCCGGAAATGTTTTGAAATCTGACATTGCTATAGGTAATGTTGAATTGAATGGGTGTCAGTTTCACAGAATGTGCTCAGATCGCTGACCAGAATTCTCATCTTCTTTAAAATGTCATTTGTAACCAGAATATCACGACACATTTTTATTTACAACCATTATAGTTTAATTTCTTTGATTTGTTTCACTTGTTTAAATACTAACACCCAGTCTTTTACGTAAGTTAATTTATTTTCCTATTTTGCAAAGGAGCCGTTCTCTCTCTCTCTCTCTCTCTCTCTCTCTCTCTCTCTCTCTCTCTCTCTCTCTCTCTCTCTCTCTTTATTTTTTTTTTGGAGGGGTGTTGTGTTTTTGTTTGTTCTTTCCTAAAGATGCACGTTGTAAAAATGTAACGTTAGCTCTTAAAAACAGCTGTAA
>JADBJO010000439.1:120000-132500 GCA_016801955.1 Conus betulinus
ACACAGAACAGTACAACACAGCGTAATTCAGCACAATACCACACAGTACAACACAATCCAATACAATACAGTTCAGCACAATACAGCACTGTACAGTGCAGTTTAACACAACACAATGCATGACAGCACAGAAGTGAGGCATGGTTCACAAAGTGCCCCACGCAATGAATGTAGACACGCGCCCAGACTGACCCACGCTGTTTGTCGGGGAGGCGGACATGGACACTGGCCTGCATGTACTCCTTAGGGCGGCTGTGGCCCATGCTCCAGATCCCTCCCACCTCACTTCACCTATCCCGGAGTTTTGAAGACCGTTGGGGCGCCACAGGAGACTTCGCAACCAGCTTCCTCCACTCCTCCCGGTTCTCAGACGCTCTTGGGCAGTTGCTGAATGTGAGGCCAGTCCATTGTCTAATGTTGTCCTCCCACCTCTTTCTCTGTCTTCCGCTACTTCTGCCTCATCGCACTGTTCCTTGTAGAACGGTTTTGGTTAGTCCTATTGATCTTGATACATGACCACACCATCTCATGTTTCCATTTTTCACTGAGGACAACAGGTCTTCGTATGGCCCAAAGGTTTGCCTTACTCTGGTCTGAACCTCCATGGTGGTAATGTGGTCTTTGTATGAGATGCCAAGGATCTTGCAGAAGCATCTCATCTCTAGTACCTGAATACTTCTCTCAGTAGGTTCAGTTGTCAGTTTCAATCACTCGTCGCGGAGTAACTCTGAAACAGAGCTAGAAGTTCTGGCTTTGCTTCGGACGTGGCCCAGTCTGGCTGAGGTCAGGAGAAGCTCTGGGGACCGGTGGGGTCGCTGTGGCAGACTGTAGACTTCATAACCCTACTAGCGGGATTGAGGATCTAGCATGGCCGGGAACGCTAAAGAAAGAAAGGATTTCCCTCTCAAATTCAGCTGCAGTGTGCTGTGTCTAATAATGCTTTTAGTCGTTTGGGACACTTGCAGACTTTTGAAAGCAGGGAATAGTTTTGGATGGTCGTCTGGATTTGTTCTCCCGGGATGGAGAGGGATGGAGGGGGGGGGGGGGGGGGGGGGGGGGGGGGGGGGGGGGTTAGGAGGGAGCGGATTTAGGCACATGCCTTTTCTCATCCGCTCTGCGAGTAATTTCAGAGGTGGGGGTAATTTCGGCACATTACACCCGGATTCTCTGGCTCCTTCTGAACGTTTGTCTTAGCTACCAGACCACCTTTACATGTATCTGTAGAGATTGCGTGTGTGGGTGGCGCTAGGGGTGGGTGGGAATGGATGTGTGTGTGTGTGTGTGTGTGTGTGTGTGTGTGTGTGTGTGTGTGTGTGTGTGTGTGTGTGTGTGTGTGTGTGTGTGTGTGGTGTGTGTGTGTGTGTGAGAGAGAGGGAGAACAAAACGGGGTAGGGGATAGAGGGGTGGGGTGGGGGTGGAGGGTGGAGGGGGTAAAAGGAAGCATTGAGCTTTACGACAAGGAAGTTGCCAGTCTGGCATTTCGCACTGTACTTTGAAATGTGAAAACGAATCGCCCCGGGAAAACGCCTGCCCCGTGGTGTAAACGGTGGGGGTAGGCAGATGTGTGTGTGTGAGGAGGGGGGGGGGGGTGGCGGGGTGGAGCTGTACAGGAAGAAGAGGGGGAGAGACCAGAAAAAAAGAAGGGAGGAGCGGTTGGGGGAGGGAGAGGGAGAGGGCGTGGATGCTTGCCACGTGTTGCCAGTACTGTATGTGTGTGTGTGTGTGTGTGTGTGTGTGTGTGTGTGTGTGTGTGTGTGTGTGTGTGTGTGTGTGTGTGTGCGTGCGTGCGTGCGTGTGTGTGTGTGTGTGTGTGTGTGTGTGTGTGTGTGTGTGTGTGTGTGTGTGTGCGTGTGTGTGTTCTGACGACCATCAGTCTGTGGGAGGTCGGCAGGGGTGGGAGAGGAGATGGGCTACGTGTGTAGCCGTGAGAGGGGTTGTGTCAGTACGGTAACCCGGGACCACCGCTCCCGGAAGAGAAAGGAAGGGTGGAGAACGGCAAGGAAGAAGGAGAGGGGAAGGGGGGAAGGGAGGGGTTAAGGTGTTGTACACGGTCCCTCCGATCTTGATGGGCGGTGACAGGATTGGTAGCTGAGAGAGAGAGAGAGAGAGAGAGAGAGAGAGAGAGAGAGAGAGAGAGAGAGAGAGAGAGAGAGAGTGCGAGTGTGTGTGTGTGTGTGTGTGTGTGTGTGTGTGTGTGTGTGTGTGTGTGTGTGTGTGTGTGGGTGTGTGTGTGCGCAGGCGTGTGCGCGTGCGTGCGTGTGTGTGTGTGTGTGTGTGTGTGTGTGTGTGTGTGTGTGTGTGTGTGTGTGTGTGTGTGTGTGTGTGTGAGAGAGAGAGAGAGAGAGAGACAGACAGACAGACAGACAGACAGGACAGAGACGGACAGACAGAGACACAGATATTGACGGATAGAGAGGACACAGACGCAGATGTTTAATCATGAAGGTCATAGCCCCTCAAAAAAAGAGAGAGAGAGAGAGAGAGAGAGAGAGAGAGAGAGAGAGAGAGAGAGAGACAGACAGGACAGACAGACAGACAGACAGACAGACAGACAGACAGACAGACAGACAGGCGGACAGACAGACAGAGACAGAGACAGAGATATTGACGGATAGAGAGACGCAGACGCAGATGTTTAATCATGAAGGCCATGGTAGCCTCTGAACGAATGCACATTATTACATACCCATACAATCTGTTGTTATGAAATTATATGGAACTATGTCCACAAATCATTCCGCACTTTGAATGCTATGTACACATTTCTTACACAGCAAACTGTTTTACGGTGCCTTTTTTCCATTCGACAGTACCACTAGCATATTTAATTTGATGAATTAAAGTTTTCTGAAACACTTTGATGGAATTCATCGCTGTCAGAGATTTCGTCATTTAGGACAAAACTACAAGGGAAGAAAATAAGTTTAATGTTCCTCGTCTTCATTGCAGATTGGACAGATACAACTGCGATTACTCAAAGGTATGTGTTGGTCAGAAGGTACAGGGATATCCGAAATCCCAAATCCGAATGTTTTCATTGTACATGTGAAATGACTGTTTATATGTACATTTAGACAGAAAGTAAAGGATTGAACACGCAGCAAATAATGAATCGATGGCTGTTCTGGCATAGGAATTCCACCCCTGTTATTCAAAGCTCTCAATTTTTACCGAAACCTACAAAGAAAGCTGTTAATCATGTACACAAAAGCCAACTTATTATTCATATCATTAAGGTCTTATCGTTCAAATCTAGGTTTTCTCACACCTGGCATTTAGTTCAGGTAGTTTGTTACTGTGTATGGCAATCTATGTAATACTGTTCTAGTTGTTTGGTAGCATCGAATACACCTAACTACAGAAAAAATAGGACGTCTGTCGGTCTTCAGATAAAACTAAACCAGTGTGTGTGTTTTCATTGAAACGCCTGGAAAGTTCTTCAATGGTCATGCTTGAAAAAAGGCAAATAGTGCAAAATTTGTTTTGAATTATTTCGCCAGTTAAAAGCAACAAAAAGTTGTTGGATCACCTAACTGCTAAGCGACTGGGATCTACTAATGACAATAATTATGGGAGCGAGATATTCGATACATAAGGCTTTTAAAACGAACACATTCAAACCTGACCAGAAAAAGAAAAACGAACAGAGAATAATGACTTAGCTGTGTTTGGAACCGTCCTAGTTCGGAATTAAAAGTGGGAATTGTATCTTGTGGTTTGTCTGTTGATGTATATTATGTGGAGGTCTAACTCAAGATGGCTGTTGACAGTGACTCAAAGAATGCAATGCCTCGCCTCTCTGCCTGGTTCACCACCAACAAGCTAGTAAGGCTCTTGACTGCAAAGTCTTGTCTTTTCTTTCTTATGGGAACTTGTTTGCCTCAAAAGCCCGCGTTACCTTTTTTTTTTTTTCTCGTGAAAATAGTAATTGTTTTGGAGTGAGTGATGACTATTATCCTTACGTGAAATCAGTAACTGTCATGAACAAAAGTGTAATGGTATCTGTCTTCACGTGAAAACAGTAATTTTCTCGAACCAAACCGTAATGATGACCGTCTTTGCGTGAAAATAGTAATTATCACTGTCATGTTCTTATGTGAAAACGGGAACAGTCTTGAACTGAACAATGATGACAGCTGTCTTCAGGTGAAAACAGTACTTATATGAACCGGGCGGTAATACCATTGTCTTCACGTAAAAAAAAAAAATCTTAAATAAAACAATAGTGAATACTGTCTTCACCTAAAAATACTTATTATCTTGAAACCATCAGGAATGACGGCTACCTTCACTACGAAACAATGATTGTCTCGAAGCAAAGAGTCCGTAGCTATTGTCCACACATAAAAACAGTAATTATCTTGAATCAAATAATAGTGACTACTGTCTTCGCGTGAAAAAGATAACTATTTTTTTTGAGTCAAACAATAAAGGCTATTGTCTGTACATAAAAACAATAATTGTCTTGAACCAAACAGTAATGATCACTCCCTTCATGTGAAAACAACAATAGTCTTGAACCAATCAGCAGTGACTATTATCCACACATGAAAAAAAGTAACCGTTTTTGAACCAAACAGTAATGACTGTTATCTCTGTGTGAAAACAGAAATGACCCATTTCAGAGAAAAAAAAAAATGAAGGGAAGTGATCCGTGTTAGAAGTTGAGCCGCGTAAAATCGCCGATTTCATGGGACAGATGCCGCTGGTAGGCAATCCCAAAGCCATTTTGTCGCATCATCAGTCAGGTGAACGGTTCAATCAGAGAGAGAGAGAGAGAGAGAGAGAGAGAGAGAGAGAGAGAGAGAGAGAATGCCAAACCATGGATGTGAAACGGTGTGCCTGGGGCGCCTGTACGGCTGATAATTGATATATCGATCGTCATTCCAGTGTGTGCGCTTCAACTCAAATATTTGACTCTTTGAATTATTTGTTTGACCCCCAAAACTGACAAAAAGGTAACTCTGTGTTGCAATGCAGCGACAGACGTTATCTTCTCCTCATTTTTTTTTCTTAACAGGTCTATTGTCTTGAACCAAATAATAATGACTACTGCCTTCAAGTGAAAACAGTCACTGCCTTGAACAGAAAAATGATGATGACTGTTTTCATATGAAAAGTATAAATTTCTTGAACCACTGCCTTGAATAGAAAAATTATGATGACTGTTTTCATATAAAAAGAATAATTTTCTTGAACCAATCAGTAATGTCAACCGTCTATGCATGAAAATAATAATTACCTCTGACGTTTTTTTTTTTTTTTTTTTTTTTTTTTTTTTTTTTTTTTTTTTTTTTTTGCCTGATATGGCGGTCAGAAGGTGATCACCATGAAACCAGCCGCTAGGACTGGTGGAAACAGTCTGACAGTCATGACTCACTAAAACAGGTAACTATAATTCAGTTGTAGGCGCACTGTTGTCATTGGTATCAGTAGTTGGACTGAAAGTCTTTAAAAGGCAGCTTTGCGGGGCAGGATGTCGGTGTAATGTTCTGTAATAACTCCACCTCACAAGTCACTCTCTGATGATGGGTGGGGAGGAAGCACGTGCCTAAACTCAGCTCCCAGGGAATGAAATCTGCCTAACCCCCTGTTGTTGAGTATCGCTCTCTTTCTCTAAAAACATGTTCTAAGTGTCTAAAGCGACAAAAGATATCAACCAAAAACATTGAACCTGAACTTTAGGAGAAAGTGAGTTAGGACCTGAGCCAGAATATTCCCCCTTACCCCCCCCCCCCCCTCCGCCCACCACGTCCACACACACACACACACACACACACACACACACATTCTTTGTTCCAAACTCACACCCCTGTGAGTGCTCTGGGGCATGGCGCGGAAACACGTCTTAGAATGAATTCAGGCACTTGCACACACTTACCCATCGGACATGAAAGGGAGGTGGAAATGGGACGTTCCAATCTTTCTCCATGGAATGTGTTTGAACCATGCCCCACATCACTCACCAGGGAGGGGTTTGGAAACAGGCAGGGGTTGAGGGGAGCGGGTGGAGGGGTGGTAGTTCTGGCTTAGGTCCTTAATCATTCTCCCCTCAAGTTTAATTGTAATGTGTTTCGGTCGATATGTTTTGGGCGTATGAGACATGTTGAGAATTTTGGAAAGGGGTGATTGGAACAAAGGGGAGGTCAGTCTAGATTACTCTCCAGGGTGTAAGTTTGGGCACGTGCCCATTTGACATGTGCGGGGGGGGGGGGGGGTAGGGGGGGGAGGGGGGGGGGGGGGGATTTGGGTGTGGAACGATCACGGAACGTCACACTTGAAATAGCTTCCATAATTAACTGGGTTCACTCCTCAGGGCTGAAGACGATCACCGAGGGCCACCCCCCACCCCACCCGCACCTAGGCTGTGCCCCCCTCCCTCCCCCACCTGTACCCTCCCCTCACCCCTTTAAATTCATTATTTAATAACTGAACAACGACAAAGCCATTGAAAATAGGTATTTTCATTCGAAAAACTGTTTTTTACCGTCAACACTGATTACTTTGACCACTTTTGTTCAAATATCTCAAAAACTAAAACAAAAACAAAATGTGAAGTTTTGAGACCCATAAGCTGCCATACCATCCCCCTAAACCCTGCCCCCTAAACTCTGCAGCCTGCCCACAGCGTGGTTGACACAGACAGGGGGATCCATGTCTCCTCAAAGCTTCCCCCGTCTCCCCGGCCCTCGGTGTCAACGAGGGACCGGTCATTGCACGGCAAACAAAGCTCATTATGCGGCGCGGGGGCTGATGGGACAGACACTGGCTTGGCGTTTGCTCCGCATGTTTTGTCAGTTTGAGCGTCTTGTTATGCCCCCCTGTAGCCAGGGGGCAAATTAGCGCCACTTGCAGACCCGCCAGTGCTGCTGGGAGGAGAGGAGGGGGGGGGGGGGGGGGGGGGGGGGGGGGGGGGGGGGGAGGGGGATGTAACGCGTCCTCTTATCACAGGCTTTTTTATTCACACTGCGCACAGAAATGGTTTGGGTTTGGTTTTGGTTTGGTGATGGTGGGTTTTTTTTTTTTACTAATCTTTTGTTGTTGTTGGGTTTTTTTTACATCTGCTTTCGGTTACCATGGCTCCGCTGTTTAAACACGAATGAAACATCGTCACAAAGGAGTCAAAGGAGATAGAAGGGGAAAAAAAACATAACACCGAAGTACTCTTTTCTCTTTCCTTTAGTTTTTTTTCTTTTTCTTTTTCTTTTTTGTTGTTGTTTTTAGTCGTTTTTTTTTTTTGTTCGAATTCCTGCATTTTTATTCTTGCTCTTCAACAGGAGAAAAGAGTTGATGATTGATTCTAATCAAGAACAAATTTACAGATATCGGCGAATCGCAAAGCACAAAGCAATAAATGTAATAATCAAAAGAGATAGAGATGAACAACTATTAGAGTATGAATAACCACAGACCGTAGTTGGGAAGACAACTGACTGCGGTGAGCACGCTTCACTAGACTTTTTTTTTCGTGAACTTGCGGACAGGGGCTTTTCGACTGGCGTCGGGTTTTCTTTCTTTTTCTTTTTTTTTATTTTTTCGGTCATGACTTTCGTAGTACAGATTGTGTCGAGGCAAGTGGAAAATACGCAAACCAAAAGAAGAAGATACTTTGTTTCAAAGCATGTCTACAAGTAAAAATATCGATAGAGATGTTGTTCTTTCTGGTTTGTCATTTAATGTTTGATCGCTGACAATGCTAACTAAAATCATGATAAGGCTGGGACAAGCGTTGTTGACATTGAGCCGAAGTGCAAATAAACACACACAACACAGGACACAGCAGTGTTGTGTTGTTTGTTTGTTTGTTTGTTTGATACGCCATGCAAAGAAGACCTGAATTTACAACAAACATTTTTTTCTAAAGACGTCGAAGCGAAGCAATTGATCGTATAATTGGGTTGGATGCTCTCTCTCTCTCTCTCTCTCTCTCTCTCTCTCTCTCTCTCTCTCTCTCTCTCTCTCTCTCTCTTCTGCCTTTCTCTCTCTCTCTTCTCTCTCTCTCTCTCCCCCTCTCTCTCTCTCTCTCCCCGCTCTCTCTCTCTCTCTCTCTCCCCCTCCCTCTCTCTCTCTCTCTCTCTCTCTCTCTTCTCTCTCTCTCTCTCTCTCTCTCTCTCTCTCTTCTATTTTTTGTCATAATCTATATCAAAAGTATGATTGCTGTGGTACCACATGTTAAGAACAAAGATGTATCCCCACCAGTCAGTGCAAAAAGTCTACCCCGACTGACTATTAACTTCAGAACGAAAGTAGCTTCTGTAACAGATAAGACATTACAGATCCTGCGTCCTTCTATTGACCATTTTTTCTTTTGTTTGATATTTCATGGAAGGCATCCAGGAATCGCCCGACAAGACCCCGATATCTTGAAATTAAGCACAGGCAGTTTTGGAATTGACTTGCACAAAAATCGGTGTTTTGAGAACCTAAAGTAGATTTCCAAATTGAACACCAGCCCACGGCTGTTCTGAACGTATCCATTGCCTAGAGGAATCTGCGCGTAAGGTTGGGGTCTCTGACGTAAGCTCGTCTCTGATTCCACCGAGTTCCCGTCTATAAAGCACTGCATCTTCCACGCAAACAAGGTCAGTGTTGTCCTTAAGGTCAAGAAGAATTCATTCAGCAAAGAAGTGTTTTTTTTTTCTTTTATTGATCTTTCTTTGAGATGCTCTGAAGATTCTAGGTAGAAATAAACGAATAGGTTTTTTCATTTCCACGTAAAATCTTCTGAGCATCCTCTAAGAGAATTCTTATTTGTGAAAAGGGAGATAGGCAGTCTAAAAATCATTTGTATTTTTCTTACGATATGCTGCCTTTTTTGTTTGTTGTTTGTTTGTTTTTCATGTATCATAAAGTATGCAGTATGGACTCCACATTTATGGAGCTGGACTCTGTACTGACCGGCCCATCGTTGTTGTTGTTGTTGTTGTTGTTAATGTTACTGTTGTAGTTGTTTTTGTTGTTGTTGTTGTTGATGTTGCTCTTATAGTGTGTTGTTTTTGTTACAGTTGTCATTGTTGTCGCCGTGGTCAATCAGGCTGTACACCATCCAGCGTATGTATGACTCCAATGCGGGGGTTTGGAAAACACATTGATTGACCTGCAATGACCGGTCATCAACCGTCGATGTCCCTTCCTCTGTCAGTCTATCCTAAGATCCTCTGCAACGTTTGTATGATCATGTCGAATTCTACCATTCTAGAATTTCAGTTTCAACTTCTTCTAGTCACCATCAGTGCGTGTGGACTGGTCCATGTACGCTACAGGCTGCTGCACACCAAAAATTACTGCACCAAGACCTTGCTTAAGGTCGTCGAGTATTCATAGACTGGCGCAGTTGGGGGTGTTTTGAGAATCCTTATTGCGTCTGAAAGTTGAATCTCCTCATTTTCTATCATAAGGCCATCAAGATACAAGCCTGGTGGTTCCACACACAGAGATTAAAATCAAAGGAATGGGATTATTTGGGGCGCTTGGAGATGGCGCCAAGATAGGGTCACGGGTGAGTGCAAAGGCCTGAAATGTGACGTCAACTAAGGAGAAGGTCAAGTATTTGAAGATTGTTCGTGATTTCATCGGTGGAAATCCCCCAAAAGAAGGGAAACAATTGATGGGGAGTTGTTTCTCTGATCAATAATTAGTTTAACATTAAATACTGTCTCAAGTTTATGGTAAACCTCAAAACGCATACATGGATTGTAAAGCGTTTTAGTGTAAAAATCCAAGTGTGGCGTATGGCCACATCGGCGTCGGCTCAGCCGTGAGGTCATACGCCACAAAGCACGAGTGTTATAAAGAGATCAATTCTGATTCTAATATCTTTATTTCAGAATTGTCTAAGCGTTGTCGGAATTCTTCGGGTAATTCTGAACTGTAAGGAGTAGGTTCAGAACTGTTCTGTATGTCTTTGTGTCAGTACATTCTTCATGGTTTGCGTGTGTGTGTGTGTGTGTGTGTGTGTGTGTGTGTGTGTGTGTGTGTGTGTGTGTGTGTGTGTAAGTAGGTCTGTGTGTATATAAGTGCGTCTGTGTGTGTTTGTATGCGAGAGAGAGAGAGAGAGAGAGAGAGAGAGAGAGAGAGAGAGAGAGAGAGAGAGAGAGAGAGAGAGAGAGAGAGAGAGAGAGCTCAGAAGATAAATGCTAAAAGTTTTGTAGGAATAATCTTTCCGACACGACCTCACGCAGACTCCCTCCCTCCCTCCCCCCCCCCCCCCCCCCCCCCCCCTCGTAATCTAGTCCCATTCCCTCTCGCCCCAGCCTCCCCAACCCCCCACCTCTATCCCCCACCCGCATCTCCCCTCCCCCCACCCATCCACCCATTCACCCTTCACTCTCACTCACTCAGTCCCACTCTCTCACCCGCACCCGAAGCCTTACTTTACAACTTTCCCTCTTCATGGCGTCAAAGGAGTACGATCAATGTTATATAGTGACTGCAAATGCCGACCCACGATGGAGGGAGGGTTCCGACAAGAGCTAAACGAGGAAGCATACATGCTGCTAGACCGCCACAGTATCGATCAGGACATTCGGACACAAAGAGTCTGTCACAGAAAGGAGAGCGAGTTCCGGAGCGGTGCCAGAAAAAGAGGATTTAACATGTTTACACCAGCCCCTTTCGAGAAAGAAACGACAGACAGACAGGAGTTCGTAGTAGTAGAAGCAGGTCTGTTGGTTGGGGTCTAAGTTGGGAAAGAAAAGTTATATTTCTGTATTCGTGAATCAGACTAGGACTCATTATATGTACACAGAGGAGTGAATTGTTCATAAAGAAATCATTATTTCTAGATTTTATTCATTTATTTTTTAATTCATTTATTTGTTTGTTTTTCTATTTATTAATCTATTTTCTATTCATTCATTTATCTATCGATTTATCCATCTATCTATCTATCTGGTGGATAATCTTATCAGTCTGAATACCCATTACGACATAGTACCCGTTTGGCTCAGTTCCGACATGTACTGCACTGAATTGCCAGCTATTGAATCAATACTGCTGAGATAGAGAGAGAGAGAGAGAGAGAGAGAGAGAGAGAGAGAGAGAGAGAGAGAGAGAGAGAGAGAGAGAGAGAGAGAGAGAATAACGTGCCTCAGCACTTCTGGAATGAGCCATGTAAAGTCAAAATTCCAAATGTTATATCACATCGAGTGTGGCTGTAGACGGGAGGATGTGGTGTATGTGAGTATGAACGACGGAGGCGGGGGTGGTCTACAAAACTCAACGTGTAAATAATGGAACTGAAGATAGTTTAAAAACTTACGCAGGAATATTGGTACCGTAATTCTCAATGAGCGCACCCCCCCCCCCCCCACCCCCCACCCCCCCCCCCCGCCCCCCCCCCCCCACCACCCCCCCCCCCCCCCCCCCCCCCCCCCCCCCCCCCCCCCCCCCCCCCCCCCCCCCCCCCCCCCCCCCCCCCCCCCCCCCCCCCTTTTTTTTTTTTTTTCTCTAAATGAAACTTACTCTGCATTTAAAGAACTGATTTAGGCGATATGACAGCCCTGACTGAATCCTTTGCAGTCGACTAGGCTATAAACAACGTAAATAGAAATGAATTGCCTTCTTTCTCGCATTACTCTCACTTCAATCATTCCCATTTTCACACCCACACCCAAACTCAACTTGTCTCACAAAGGGCTTCCTGACTGGCACAGCGGTAAAGCACCTAGTTCAACGCTCAGACGTTGCAAGGGTCGAATCCCCACTGACGCCAAAGATGAGCACTGGCATGCTCGTTGCTCACCTTGATATGTTGTTATTTAGTGGTATCAGAGTCGTGTTGTCGTGAAGCCCATTGCCAGAGAAGGCCCTGCGCTGTATGTGAGTCGTTTCGGTGATGTTCAGTGGCACCTATTACGACTGAAACGCGCAGGACGCCACCAACTAATTCCCTTAATGACGACCGCAATTACTGTAACGTCCCTTGTTATTATTTTTTTCTAAAGTCTGCTGACTTTGAGGACACGAGCTCACCAGAGACAAAATGGTCTCTAGTATTAACAGTATTAACATTAATGGTGTTAGGTATTGTTAACTTTGAGTCACTGGAAACTGTCACCAAATGGGGCAAATGAAACTGAATTAACGTTTCAAGATGTAAGCGTATGAATAACATTAGGTGTCTATGCGAAGATAAGTTGCTAATACATCATTATTTTGTTCCAGTGTCCCTATCTGTGCACTGTTTACCTTACTTCTTCATGTTCGCTGCTATGCTGTTTGATGCCCTCTCCTCAGCCCACACAGGGATCCCTGTCCCTACGGATGTGATGGTCGATTCTTCGATCTGAAGCCAAGAAGCCAAAAAATCCTCGAGGCCCTGCTGAGAGTGAAAGACTTCCTGTTCCCAAGCGACTGCGCTCTTTCCGCACTGTACGTGTAAGACAGATCCACAGGAACTGGTCAATCGCCTGTCAACAGTAGCCACAGCCTTCAGACTGACTGACCATCAGCCTGTGCAAAAAGCAGAAGTGATACTTTAACCTTCGCTGGGTCGGGCT
>JADBJO010000439.1:140000-142500 GCA_016801955.1 Conus betulinus
TTGGAAAGGAGTTTCAGTTTTCAGTTTCATCAAGGAGGCGTCACTGCGTGCTGGCTAGTTCATATACACTACACCACATCCAGTAAGTTTTGATACCACACCACGCGCGTGGTTTTAAGCTGATGGATAAAAGAATTAACAACTAAGATGAGAGAATTCAAGAAGAACGTCTCGTGGCTACGACTTAGCAGGAGTCTGACCTACGCATTAGCCCCATGCGCTGGCCAGACCTTGAGGAGAGGAGAAGGAAAGGAGGGGGGTGATGAAGAGACACAGAGAAGATGGTCAGGAAGGGGGGGGGTTGGGATGGGTGGTGGACAGAGAGAGCTTTGGATCCCGTGGATATGTCAGTAACCATGTTTCTTCATGACATGAAATACTAAACAATACCTTAAGAAAAAGACAGAGCTGGTCGCAAAGTCAGGTGACTGCAGGCGGAAATCTAACAAATTAAAAAAAAAAAAAAAAATCAGTGACATGGCTCCGCCGAAAAACGTGGATAAACGAATCATAAGACAAAACACGACGCGTTTAGACTCTTACATCTTCTTCAGGCAACAGGCAACCAAAAATGAATGAGCAATCACTCATCTTCATCCAGTTCGGCGCAAGATGGGGCGTTTAAGAAAAAGAAGACAAAAGCAACCATCAGGAACAAGATACAAAGCAACGGACAAGAAATTTCTGAAACACTTTTGTCTTTAGATTTCAAAAAAAAAGAACTCCGCCGGTGAACATGGACAAACAAATTACAAGACAAAACACGACGCGTTTTGACATCGTAGGTCTACTTCAGGCAAGAATAACAACATTCGGGACAAAAAGAAAACGAAGAACGCGCAATCACTTTAACTTTTCTGTTTGTTAACACTAGATTTCCCACCCAGTGAGAATTCCTTCCCTTTTACCGACCCAGTTGTACAAGTTTTCTGAGGGTTGTTACGGCAAATTTCGGCGCACCATCTGCAGAGCATAATCTCTTTGCTTTCTGGCATGAAGAAAGGGTGAAAAGGTGTCACTAAAACTCGGTCAAGCTGCAAGAGTTCGTCGTCTTTCTGACCCTTTCTTCTGCCCGATTGTAAGAGTCTTCTCCGTCCTGCTTTCTCCCAGTTCCTCCTTTTAGCATTTAATATGTGGTCATCCTTTCTTACCTATATTTATTTAAAGTGTAAGAAATGCGTTATTGCTTTAGGGATACTCTTTCCTTCTTTCTTTTTTTTTAAGTATCCCTAAAGCAATAACGCATTTCTTACACTTCAAATAAATATAGGTAAGAAAGGATGACCATATATTAAATGTTTAAAAGAAGGAACTGGGAGAAAGCAGGATAGAGAAGACGTTAGGGTGCCGGCGGGGGGGGGGGGGGGGGGGGGGGGGGGGGGGCGGTATTTATTTGCAGGACAAAGAAAAAACGAAGAACGCGCAGTCACTTTAACTTTTCTGTTTGTTAACACAAGATTTCCCACCCAGTGAGAATTCCCTCCCTTTACCGACCAGTTGTTCAAGTTTCAACGCCTTCTTCCTTGCGCTGAACTCTGAAGCGATCAAAAGCTAAGTGAATTTTCGTTATTTTATTCGTTTTTGTTTCACCTGAAGAAGACCTAAGAGGTCGAAACGCGTTGTGTTTTTCTTGTGACTCGTTTGTCCACGTTTCTCTGGGCGGTTCGCTGACATTTATTTAAGATTTGTTTAGATTTCCGCCGGCAGTCGTCTCACTTTGCAATTAGATTTGTTTTTGTTTGCTTTTTTGAATAAAGAAGAGACATACAGCAAATATTCCTTAGTCTTCTATGAATTTTCTTCCCCAGTATCCAATGATTTATCGAGGTACACACGCCAGATATAACTTAATCTTCAACGGAATATTGCTTTCCTTAACCTCAGACACTCTTCCCCAAAATGCAGCAAAACCTCAACAGTTTTCTAAGGAATGCGATTTTACAATACCTAAAACATTCTCAAAAGACATGCAGCAAGTATTCTTTATTCTTGCCTAAATCATAATTATCATATTTTCAAGAAAATAATATCACACACACACACACACACACACACACACACACACACACACACACACACACACACAGCGAGCATGCCGAGCATGCCCTTTCATGGAATACGATTTTCCAGTACTTGACAAGCTAATACGTATGATTTCGGATACCTCATACACTCTTAAAAGACACACAGCAAACACACTTAAGTGTTCCATGGCATATGATTTTCAAAAGAAGTGCAACAGACAGTCTTTCGTCTTCTGTGGAATATGATCTTCAAACACATAAACAAAGATTCAGCCTTCTATTGCCCATGATTTTCTGATACCCTATGAACTCTCAAAAAGGCATGCGGCAAGAATTCTTTAATCTCCTGCGCACTACGATTTTCCATAATCTGTGCAAACCCTCAAAGGACATGCAGCAAACAACTCTTTTAGTCTTCTCTTTAGATGTGGTTGCCTCCGCTCTCACGCCAGCTTGGCAAAGGGTCAAATCACTAA
>JADBJO010000439.1:150000-157500 GCA_016801955.1 Conus betulinus
GATGATGATGATGACGATGATGATGATGATGATGATGATGACGATGATGATGATGATTGATGATGATGATGTAGAAATGATGATGATGATGTGGTGGTGGTGGTGATGATAATGATATGATGATGATGATGTTGATGATGATGACGATGATGATGATGATGATGATGATGATGATGATGATGATGATGATCATCATCATCATCATCATCATCATCATCAACATCAACAACAACAACATAATCATAATCATGATGATGATATCATGATGATGATATCAATTGGTGATCGTGGTATGATGATGATGATGATGATGATGATGACAAAAACGACGACGATGATTATGACGATGACGATGACGACGATCACGACGACGATGATGATGATGACACGATGATGATGATGATGATGACGTTAGTGGTGGTGGTAGTAGTAAAGATGACGATGAATTTGATCATGACGAGGACGACGACGACGACGATAACAGATCATCCTCAGCACCAACAACAGCACCAACACCCGCACAAAGACAGTGAAGCCTGCACGTCTAATCGGGTCTGGGTCTCACACTGGCGGTGGCCACCCTCACCAAACCAAAAAAGAAAGCCACAGCAGTGATGCTGGTGCTGGTGCCAGACCCTTCCTCCCTCCCCCTTTCCCCCTCTCCTGTCCTTTCTCCTCTCTGCTCTTCTTCGGTGTCCAAACAACACCTTCCTGCAAGCCAAACCCTAACCAAACGAGGGCGGAGATGCGGGAGGTCGTCGGAGAGGCATGAGCGGAGGGGGGGGGGGGGGGGGGGAAGGAGGGGGGGCGGGGGGGGGGGAGGAAGGAGGAGGTTGAGGGAGGATAGAAGAGGAGGTTGGAAAGGGGGGGGGGGGGAAGAGGGGAGGGTGGAGGGGGGGGGGGGGTGCTGCGGGGTCGGCTCAATGACTGATAAGAAGAAGTGCGCACTCTGGGTGCTGGCTATGTGAAATCGATGTGGAGAAATTAAAGTCGGCGATCGACGGGCAGAAGCAAATGAAGATAGGAAAGGAGAGGAAAGGGGAGGGTGGGGTGGGGGGGGGGGGGGGGGGGGGTAGAACCCCCAGGAAGGGTGAGTGGGTGGGGATGGAGTGGGGGGGGGGAGGAGAAAGGGAAAGAGTTAGTGAAGAGGGGTGAAGGAGGAGAGGGGAGGGGGGGAGTGGAAGAAGAAGAAGAAGAAGTGGAGAGAAGAAGAAGTGGAGAAACGGTAAAGAGAAATGAGGGAAATTAAGGTCCAGTCTCGAATTTCCGTTGACATCCATGATGGATAGACGGTAGCAATGGAGGGGGCAAGAAGGAGGGGGGATGGGGGGGGGGGGTGGGGAGGGGATGGAAGGGGAGGGGTGCCCCTCGCTCCTCAACTCCAATTAGCTGTCCTCTTGGTCTCACAAGGTGCCCGGGGGTCTGGGATCCGTTGGCTGGTGTCGGGGGGGGGGGGGGGGGGGGGGGGCGTGGGGGATGATGGGGGGGGGGGGGGAAGGAGGAGAGGCGGAGGGGGGGTGGGGTGAGGTTGGGGTCTAGAGGAGCTGGATGGAGGGTGTTAGGTCTTTAGTGTGCATCACCAGCCTTCTTCCAACTGCAGAACCCTATATAGGTTGGTTGGCTGCGTCCAGAATTTAGAGTCTGGAGATGGGGTGAGTGAGTGAGTAACGAGGGGGAGGGTGTGGATGGTCAAGTAAATAAGGGGTTGGGGTAAGCGTTGGCTAACTAATAGATATTAAATGAAGGGGGGGGGGGGGGGTGAGGAGGAGGGAAAATGGTGGGATAGGAGTAGTGAGCCAGGTAGCGGGGGAAAGGGCAGGGGGTGGAGAGAAGTGTTGTTGGGGTGGGGTGGGGGCTGGGGGCGAAAAAGCAATTTAATTCCGATTTTTCTTACAATCTGGAACACAGGTGACAGTGTGTGGTTAGGACTTGCATACCTAAAGTCATCTTTCAGAGAATTGACATCAGTCGAGAGAGAGAGAGAGAGAGGAGAGAGAGAGAGAGAGAGAGAGAGAGAGAGAGAGAGAGAGAGAGGAATACAGATAAGGATGATTTGTTCATTATAGGTCATGGCCCTTTATGAAGGGGTGGATTCGACATTGACAAAAATGATATCATAAAGCATATTCAGGAAAATAAAAACAGCACATACTCAAGAACAAACTGTGCTCCGGGATTTAAAAGATTGTATAGGTACCAGACAAACGTTTTCACAACATCCTCTTTAGTGCAAGCCATAAGTAAGATGAGTCTAAACAGAGAGAGAGAGAGAGAGAGAGAGAGAGAGAGAGAGAGAGAGAGAGAGAGAGAGAGAGTGAGAGAGAGAGAGAGAGAGAGAGAGAGAGAGAGACAAACAGGCAGACAGACAGAAAGAAAGACAGACAGAGAGAGAGAGAGAGAGAGACTTTGTGAGAGCACTAAAATAAATTAAATTGGCTACCAGAACCCAGTATCTCACATACATAAATAAAAGGGAGATACTGGGTTCTGGCAGTCAACCCTCGTGACCTGGTATCATGAAACCAGAATTACTTCCCCTTAGTGGTGATAGGACAGAAGTGATCTGTGTATTTATGTGCTTTTCTATGGGTCAGGGTCATACTTAAAACATGAAAATCAGTCAATGATTGGATAGTTCAGAATTGTTGCAAGAATTGTAGATCGCAATGACTTTCGCAAATCTAGTGTGTTTTCAGAAAGCGACATTTTTCGATGCACAAGTTATGTACGAGCGAGTATGTAAGCGCTTCAGATACGAGTGGAGCCGAAAGTATGAGGATTTTACCATCAGGTTCCATCAAATGCGCACTCCTGTTTCCGTCTAATCACGCAATGAGTCTAATCACGCAATGAGTGTGGGTAAACATAAGATACAGACGTTGAGTAGTTCTGCAAGGTCGGAATTCAATACTGGAATTGCAAAGTATTATTTTTTTTTCAAGGTGGATTGGTTTAGAATGGTTTTGGCTTACAATACTTTCTGCCACACCTGTTTAAAAATGCTTATTGAGTTCGTTTTGTGTGATGATGTTTGCAAGACATGTCATAGAGTGGGATACCTCATGTGTATATTTAGGTATAGTTTTCATATCAACCTTGAGAATGTTTGAAAGAAACAAGATCATGATCATCTTTCTTTTTGTGCAGGTCATTCAGATGAATCAGTCTTGGTTCGCTGGTTTTCTTTTTCAAATTCATAAGTTCCCTTCTATCTTAAAATGAGAGAGAGAACTGATAACACAGGAAGTCTATGGGAAACATCTTAAGACTATGATCTTAAAGAACGTTATGGAAAACTGATTGTGTGTGTGTGTGACAGACAGAGAGAACTGATAGAACAAGAAGTCTATGGGAGCATCTTAAGACTATGATCTAAAGAACGTTTACGTTACGGAAAACTTCTGTGTGTGTGTTGTGTGTGTGTGTGTGTGGGGGGGGGGGGGGGGGGGGGGGGGTAGCAGGATTTCCGGAGCTCCTCAACCCTTTCACCCCCTTTCCGCCTACTTAACCCGACTTGGATGTTTCTTTATCCTGAAGACGGTTTCCGGAGAGAAAAAGAAACAGAAATAAAAGAGTTTCATTGTATCACAGACTTCCTGCCGCACTGAACTTTTAGCTCTCAACTCCTTCTCTCTCTTTCCACACTCCTTCTATCAATTCAGCTACTCCCACTCCTTTCCTCTCCAATCGCCTGTCTATCGTCTCTTTAGTTTTCCGCTCCACTCTCTCTCTCTCTCTCTCTCTCTCTCTCCTCTCTCTCTCTCTCTCTCTGTTACTTTCGTTTCCTCTCCATCTTTCTTCTTCTACTCCCTCACATCTGGTTTCTTCCCCTCCTTATTTCTTCTCCATTTCCTCTAGTACTTTCGCTCTCTCCTCTCCTTCTTTTTCCTTCCACTTCTTCTGTTACTTCCGTTCCTCCCCTCCATCCCCTCCATTTCTTGTCTTTGTCCTTTCCTCCCCACCCCCGTCCCTTTCCTCCCTTTCCTTCTTCTTCCACTTCTTCTGTTACTTCCGTTTTTCCTCCACCCCCTCTTTTTTCCTCCCTTTCCTCTGTGTTACTTCCGTTTCCTCCCCTCCTTTGTCTTTCTACTTCCTGTGTCACTTCCGTTTCCTCCCCTCCTTTGTCTTTCGACTTCCTGTGCTACTTCTGTTTCCTCCCCTCCTTTGTGTTTTATACTTCCTCTGTCACTTCCGTTCCTCCCCTTTCCTTTGTCTTCTACTTCCTCTGTCACTTCCGTTTCCCTCCGTCACCTCCTCCTGTCTTTCCACTTCCACTTCCACTTCTTCCACTTCAATTCCTTTTTTCTGTCCATCCTTTGTCCATTCTCTCCTCCTTTCTCTGTCACGTTCCCTTTCCTCCCCCTTTCTCTCACTTCCCTACTCCCTCTGTTACTTCACTCCACTCCCCCCCCCTTCTTTGTCTGTCCTACTTCCTCTCTTACTTCCGTTTCCTCCCCATTCCTCCTCCTCCTTTGGCTTTCCGCTTTCTTCCTTCCGTCACTTCCGTTTCCTCCCCTCCATTCTCCTTCCACTTTCTCTGTCACTTCCGTTTCCTCCCTCCTTTCTCCTTCCACTTTCTCTGTCACTTCCGTTTCCTCCCCTTCTTTGTCTTTGCACTTTCTCTGTCACTTCCGTTTCCGCCTCTCCATTCTCCTTCCACTTTCTCTGTCACTTCCGTTTCTCCCCTCCTTTCAAAAGGACAGACAAATAAATGGACTCAGCAGATAAACAGTTGAAGAAAAAGAAGTACGAGCAAATACATCACTCGTCATTAAAACAATGTGATCTGGCAACCTCAAAAGAAGAAACGAAAGAATGTAAAAACAAAAAAAAAAAAAAAAAAAAAACAAACTCATAATGATAGGATATCTCTGAGCCAATGCTTAACAGAATGCGAGGAAGTCAATATTCCAACAAGGTCAATATATTCCAACAGTCTGAGCAAATTGAGATAATAAAGTTTACTTGACGCACACACACACACACACACACACACACACACACACACACATGCACACATGCACTCGCGCACGCATGCACTCACGCACGTACGTACGCACGCACACACACACACGCGCGCGCGCGCGCGCACGTACGCACGCACGCAAAGATACACACACACAGGCGCGCGCGCGCGCGCGCGCTCCAAAGAAACTGTCAGTTACATCACAGCTGACAGCAGATATGAAATGTTCAGAACAGCCTTCATTTGAATCTTGTTCGTGATGTGATCTCCCACTGACTGATCAAACAATTATGATGAAAAACATATACGTAGTGGGGGATATAATGGTGGGCTCAGAAGAATAAAGATCTACAGGGTTTTTTTGTTGTTGTTGTTTTTTAAATAGATGAAAAAAAACGGCAACCGAAATACTTTCGAATCCTCCATATCTCCCACTGGTTTATCAAACAATTTTGCTGATGAACAAATATATGAAGTGTGTGTGGTGTGTGTGTTGAGGGGGCATATATTGGTGGCTCAGAAGCATAAAGATCTACAGATCTTATTTCACAAGTAGATGGAAAAAAACAAGATCTACAGATTTTCTCATCCTTTCTTACGAAAAGATGAGAAAAAAAAAAAAGCAATCGAAATACTAAATACTTTCCTCCAAACCTAGATATACATATTTCATCATCCCTGTTTTTCAAACTTTTTTTTTAAGAGGTAACCGAAATACCTTCGAGTCCTCCAAACCTTCATGCATTGAGAAAATAATAAAAATTAAAAAAAAATAAAATAAAAATCGTTCCACACAACCCTACCACATCTGGCATGTTATAAACCGAGTGAGCCACACCTGTGCAATTGTCATCCCAGTCTCTCTGAATCGCCCTGTGTTCATTATTCGCCGTGTTCATCACTGGACAAGTGAATAGCCTGAGGGACAAAGGAAGCCCCAGAGGTAGACCATGTGTGTTCCAAATCTCCAGCATCGTAAAGAGATGTGCTAGTCCATCACTGAAGAGTATCAAGCTTTCTCTTCATGGTCATAGTCAAGTGCTTGCTTTGCTTTCATATACCGCTGCCGGCGATAATGAATCTATCGTTTATGTTAGTCATAATGACCACGGGATTTACTGTGGTAAGTTCACACACACACACACACACACACGTGCGCGCGCGCGCGCGCGCGCGCGCGCACGTGTGTGTGTGTGTGTGTGTGTGTGTGTGTGTGTGTGTGTGTGTGTGTGTGTGTGTGTGTGTGTGTGTGTGTGTGTGTGATCCGGTGTGTGCGCGCGCGCGTGTGTGTGTGTGTGTGTGTGTGTGTGCGTGCGTGCGTGCGTGCGTGTGTGTGTGTATGTGTGTGTGTGTGTGTGTGTGTGTGTGTGTGTGTGTGTGTGTGTGTGTGTGTGTGTGATGTGATCCGGTGTGTATGTGTGTCTGTCTGTCTGTCTATATGTATGTATGTATGAATGTGTTTGCTCCCTGAATCGCCTTGAGAGATACAGAGCGAGAGAGAGAGAGAGAGAGAGAGAGAGAGAGAGAGAGAGAGAGAGAGAGAGAGAGAGAGAGAGAGAGAGAGAGACAGACAGACAGACAGACAGTGACAGTGTGTGTGTGTGTGTGTGTGTGTGTGTGTGTGTGTGTGTGTGTGTGTGTGTGTGTGTGTGTGTGTGTGTGTGTGTGTGTGTGTGTGTGTGTGTGTGTGTGTGTGTGTGTGTGTGTGTGTGTTCTAAATTCAGTTAACTCTTTACTCTTCATTCTTACTCAGCTGTTACCCCCTACCCCCACCCCCAATGATGCACGGTCAGGATTCTCTCCCTTGCTGAGTAGAAAGCCAGACAACAGGCCGTAGATCTTGAGGCCAGTCAGTGCCAGCACCATCATCCGGCCACCGTGGACAGAACGGTTCATGCCGCGTCACAATGGCGGTGGAACCAACACAGAGCTTTCACAGCGTCGTAGAGCAGAATGCTTTTTACCAAAGTCTAGTTCATCTGGTCATCCTACAGAGAGAGAGAGAGAGAGAGAGAGAGAGAGAGAGAGAGAGAGAGAGAGAGAGAGGAGAGAGAGAGACAGAGACAGAGACAGACAGACAGAGACAAAGAGAGAGAGGAGAGAGACAGAGAGACAGAGAGAGAGAGAGAGAGAGAGAGAGAGCGTGAGAGCGAGAGAGAGAGAGAGAGAGAGAGAGAGAGAGAGAGAGAGAGAGAGAGAGAGAGAGAGAGAGAGCGCTATTATTTCCATGATGTATGGGTTATGTGTAAAAGCAATGAAAAAAGCATCCATATCTGCTTTAAAGCAAATAAACAAACGTGACCAGACGGTGATGGCCACCCAACACGTGTGTTGTTTATAGACCAGCCGACCTCGGGAGACGCTTCAGGGCTGAAAGCAATCTTATGCACGCATTTAAAACGTCAAGACTGCTCTAACTCCACCCAGAATACTGAAGAAAATCGACCTTTATATAGATGGTGCTCTATCGAGTCGTTTCTGTGTCACAAAAATGACATTTATTGCTGTGGACAAAACCCATGTTCCTTAAAATA
>JADBJO010000439.1:162500-175000 GCA_016801955.1 Conus betulinus
AGGGTAACCATGGTTTTTTTCCCAAATAGCGTGAAATTGACAGTTTTGTTGTCGTGGTTGCCGTAGTTCTTGTTATTGTTGGTGGAGGTAGTGCACCTGTACCTCCCCCCCCCCCCCCCCCCCCCTCCCCACCCCTCCTTTTGGCTACCTAATAGAGTTTTAAGAAGCTCTCCATCAATGACTGGCTACATACTTTGTGACTGACTACCAACAAGCTGACCGGCAACTGCACCGTTTTTGTGAATGGCTACTCTTAATGTGACATGCTACTCGTTGTTGACAGTCTGCTTAAACTGTTGCCAGCACCACATCCACTGAACAGTGACATGTTACCCAATGTGAACTTGCCACTTTAATACCGAGCCCCACGGCTACTTAAATTCCAGCATCACAGCATACGCAGTAACTTACGGATACTGGCAATTTGGAATTGCTGTAACCACAAAGCGGTATATATATCAAAATACTCATAAAAATCTGTTTCAGTTCGCCTGTCTGATCCCTGTACTTTTTCCGAAGAAAACCTGCTTCCCTTTCAGGGACTCTTTGCACACACTGCTTGTCGATGGTCTCAACATTGCCGGGTGTAGGACAGTGAGGAGAATGATTGGATAGGAAACAAAAACTGAGGGAATGAAGTGCATGGGCTGGTTATCAATGGCAAGGTCAGAGAAATGGAAATGATGGCCTGGACAGAGTAATAGATGATGATGATGTGTTTTAAAGATCCTTCTACGGTTTACATTTTCTGAAAAAGGAGGAATCTGCCTGACATTCTTTAAAAACAAACCAATGTTTATTCTTCTGTAACGAACAAAGTTGCTTCTCAAATTAATTTGGTCCAGTTACATACGTGACTATTACTTGGAATAACAATGTTTCTTGTCATCATTAATCCCCTTTATTCTCCTTTCGCCAGATCAAGACTAGGATTTCTTATAACGTGAAAATATCAGGCAAAAGTCTAAAAAGTGTGTGTGTGTGTGTGTGTGTGTGTGTGTGTGTGAGTGAGTGAGTGAGAGAGAGAGAGAATGAGAGAGAATGACTCGCACAAACACACATTCTTGCGCGCTCTCTATTACAGTGTGTGTGTGTGTGTGTGTGTGTGTGTGGGGGGGGGGGGGGGGGATGGTGCACGCGCGCACGAATGTCTATGTGAATAAATAGGGGAGATAGAGAGACAGAGATATCTAAGCTGGAAATGTTTCTCTCTCTGCAAGCGCGCATGCGCATGTTGTGTGTGTGTGTGTGTGTGTGTGTGTGTGTGTGTGTGTGTGTGTGTGTGTGTGTGTGTGTGTGTGTGTGTGTGTGTGCGCGCGCGCTCACTCAATGCAGATAAATCATCTTTCATACACACACACACACACACACACACACACACGCTCGCGCGCGCTGTGCCCATATATTTTCAAAGGGCGACAAGTACGTGTATGCACGGATGAACAGAACATAAATGACTGACAAAAAAAAAAGCTAAAAAAAATCATGTACCATTCATGACAACTAAAAATCAGCCAGTGAAAGTATATATTCTCTTTATTTACGGTAGAAACGTTTGCTAAGTTTCTTTACAACGACTTACAAATATGCAGATAGACCATCAAGACAACAAGAACATGTTCAGACCACGCTCAGCCCTACTTCCTGTCAATGCCTTCACCAATAGGGGTGATTTCCCCTTTGTCTATCGTCACCCCTTCCTCATCCAGCCCCATCACCCACTTCCTTGCCGGACTCATCCTAAACCAAGGTCCACAGCTGCTCTGACTTCAAAGCAAGGTCTCCGAGTTGCATGGCATAAAATTAGTGTGCGAAAAACTGTGAACTCATGGTCTTAAGTGTAAAAAAATATCAAGTGTCTTTAAACGCTTCCAGTGTCTATATATACACATTCAGAAATCACTGAGTACGTGAAAGTGCAATTTTAGGCTGGCCACTTACACACACGTGGTCAGAACAGTATTATGAAAGACACATACAAACCTGCGTTAGCAATCTTCCCCCCCCCCCCACCACCCTTGCCCGGACCCAACGCCACTGATACACGTCCTTTGCAGATACACAAAACCTCAGGACTACATTTTGTATTACATGCTATCTAACCTCAAATTGGTCAACTAAGAATTCAAAAATTGCATACACTACTGGGGTATCATATGTTCAAGGTCACAGAGCAAGAATAAAAGGAATGTAAGCCAAACTGATATATCTATACAATATCCAAACACACAGAAAGCTAGTTCTCGTATACATGCTTCAGGAAAAAAGCTTCTCTGATGCAAGACAGCAATGCCTAAGTCGGGTTCAAATTAAAACGTGGAAGACACATGGTTACGCTGGTTGTTATTAAAGTTGAACATGCTGAGAATCTGCGAATAAGTCAGCCTTTGTTGAACTGGAAAGTTCCATAGCACTTTTGTTTCTATAAGTAGATGCGTTCTGTTGGAGCACAAGAGAACAAGTTAGAAGCTGAGATGCCACTCTGTTGGATACCTGCTGAGTGCTTGAGCACTGCCGCCTCCAACAATCTTTGTGGTATTTGGATAAGTAGTGTGAATCTCTCTCTCTCTCTCTCTCTCTTTTTCTAACTCACCGTCTCCTGTCTCTCCGTTTTAATAATCCCTCCCTCTGCATATCTGCCTCTCCCCATCCGTCCGTCCATCCATCTACCGGCTTTAATTTGAACTGTACAGTGGTGAGTCCGTATGCAGCCATGTCAAGCACTGTACCTGAGCCCCCTCTGCCCCAGTGCATCCACCCATGTCATGCGCGCCCTGCACCCATGCCCCGTCTGTTGCAATACGCCCAAGCACGTCACGCCCGTTGTCCGCGACTCTGCACCCAAGGCATACTTGCACCCACGTCTCCCGTACCCCCCCACACACCATACCTTTCAGCTGCTCCTCCCCATCCACTACCACGTACACACTTTCATGTCATGCCTGCGTCCGCACCTTTTTCCATCCACCCAACCCCCTGCACCCGTTTGCTCATCAATGTCACGCCTTGCTAATGTGCTCCCTCCTCCCAGTTACGACCACCCATTGCTTCAACACTCCCCCCGGTCAATCCATTTCTCATGCTGCATCTGCTCCATCCTACCCCTCCAGTTCGCCCTTTCATGTCAAGTCTTCGTGCATGGCCCCTCTGCCCCCAAACACCCATCATGTCACGCTCTCTTCATCTGCGTCCCCTCTACTCCAAAAACCCACCATGTCATGCCCTTCATCCGCGCCTTCCGTGCCTCAATACACCCATCATGTCATGCCCTTCATCCGCGCCTTCCGTGCCCCAATACACCCATCATGTCACGCCCTTCATCCGCGCCTTCCGTGCCCCAACACACCCATCATGTCACGCCCTTCATCCGCGCCTTCCGTGCCCCAACACACCCATCATGTCACGCCCTTCATCCGCGCCTTCCGTGCCCCAATACACCCACCATGTCACACCCTTCATCCGCGCCTTCCGTGCCCCAATACACCCACCATGTCACACCCTTCATCCGTGCCCTCCGTGTCCCAATACACCCATCATGTCACGCTCTTCATCCGCTCCTTCCCGTGCCCCAATACACCCACCATGTCACGCTCTTCATCCACACCTTCTATGCCCAACACACCCATCACGTCACGCCCTTCATCCGCCCCTTCTGCCCCAATACACCCATCATATCACGCCCTTCATCCGCCCCTTCTGCCCCAATACACCCATCATGTCACGCCCTTCATCCGCGCCTTCCGTGCCCCAATACACCATCATCATGTCACGCCCTTCATCCGCGCCTTTCCGTGCCCCAATACACCCATCATGTCACACCCTTCATCCGCGCCTTCCGTGCCCCAATACACCCATCATGTCACGCCCTTCATCCCCCCATAACACCCATCATGTCACGCCCTTCATCCACCTCTTTTTGCCCCTATATGCTCATCATATGCCCTTTCATACGCGCTGCTCGTGCCCCAATACACCCATCATGTCATCCTCATTCATCCGCCCTTCTGCTCCAATACACCGATCATGTCACGCCCTTCATCAGAGCTTTCTGTGCCCCAATACACCCACCATGTCACGCCCTTCATCCACGCCTTCCGTGCCCCAATACACCCACCATGTCACGCCCTTCATCCGCCCCTTCTGCCCAAATACACCCACCATGTCATGCCCTTCATCCGCGCCTTCCATGTTCCCAATCCACCCATCGTGACACGCCCTTCATCCGCGCCTTCCGTGCCCCAATACACACTCACATGTCACACCCTTCATCCGCGCCTTCCATGCCCCCAATACACCCATCATGTCACACACTGTTCATCTGCGCCTTCCGTGCCCCAATACACCCATCATGTCACGCCCTTCATCCGCGTCTTCCGTGCCCCAATACACCCGTCATGTCACGCCCTTCATCCGCCCCTTCTTCTGCCCCAATACACCCATCATGTCACGCCCTTCATCCGCACCTTCCGTGCCCCAATACACCCATCATATCACGCCCTTCATCCGCCCCCTTCTGCCCCAATACACCCATCATGTCACGCCCTTCATCCGCCCCTTCTGCCCCAATACACCCATCATGTCACGCCCTTCATCCGCACCTTCCGTGCCCCAATACACCCATCATATCACGCCCTTCATCCGCCCCTTCTGCCCCAATACACCCATCATGTCACGCCCTTCATCCGCGCCTTCTGTGTTCCAATACACCCATCATATCACGTCCTTCATCCGCCCCTTCTGCCCCAATACACCCATCATGTCACGCCCTTCATCCGCACCTTCCGTGCCCCAATACACCCATCGTGACACGCCCTTCATACGCGCCTTCTGTGTTCCAATACACCCATCATATCACGCTCTTCATCCGCCCTTCTGCTCCTAATACACTCATCATGTCACGCCCTTCATCCGCGCCTTCCATGCCCCAATACATCCATCATGTCATGCTCTTCATCCGTCCCACACAATACATCCATCATATCACGCTCTTCATCCGCACCTTCTGTGCCCCAATATACCCATTATGTCACACCCTTCATCTGCACCTTCCGTGCCCCAATACGCTCATCATGTCACGCCCCTCCATCCACGCCTTCCATGCCCCAATACACCCATAACGTCACGCCCTTCATCTGCGCCTTCTGTGCCTCAATACGCCCATCATGTCACGCCCTTCATCTGCGCCTTCCGTGCCTCCATACATACGCCCATCATGTCACACCCTTCATCTGTGCCTCCCGTGCCTCAATACGCCCATCATGTCACGCCCTTCATCTGCGCCTTCCGTGCCTCAATACACTCATGTCACGCCCTTCATCCATGCCTTCCGTGCCTCAATACACCCATCATGTCACGTTCTCTATCCACGCCCCCTCTGGCTCTGCCCAAATACGCCAAACCACGTCACGCCCCTTCATCTGCGTCCCCCCCCCCCCCCCCCCCCCCCCCCGCCCCCGTGCCCCATATACGCCCAGCATGTTATATCCTTCATATGCATCTCTGCCCAGTTCATCCGCCCACGTCACGCTTTTTCATCTGCCCCCTCCCCCTCTGCACCCACACACACCACCAATGTCACGCCCATCATCTGCACCTCCTATTCTCAAGGACGCCCGCCCGCGCCACACCCTGCATCCACGCCCTCCATGCGACTACACAGGCCCTGAACGTTTTCACTTCCTGTTCCCCCATTCGTGTCCTGTCTTATGCCATAACCCATGTCACGCCCTGGAATGGTACATCCTGTACGCCCACCCATTTCACGCTCTGCACCATCCCTTTCTTACCCCGTCTATGCTATGCTCTAAACTCCTCACCCCATGTACCAAAAATCATGTGAAATCAGTCTACCTCGCCCTACCGCTACCCTACCTGTGTAAGGTGCCGAAATCCCATTCCCTCTATAAACTCACGCATGTGACACCCTGAAATTGATGCAACCCCCCCCCCCCCCCCCCCCCCTCCCCTTTTTCCCGTACCCAATCTCTATATCATGATCTGAAATCCGTACCCCAGTCCCCGTCCGTGCGAAGTTCCAAAATCTGCAGTCTCTGCTCTCCTTCCAATGTTACACCCTGCATACACGCCCCCAATCCTCCCACCCATGTCATGTCCTGTATTTGAACCTTCCCTCACCCCGTCGCCCCACCTGTGTCACGCCCTGCACTGGGGACCGCTGCTGTACCACCACAAATGGTATACGCCGTATCCACGTCCTCCATACCCGCATCCATGTCGTACACTGCGTCCGTGATCCCCTTACCCGCATCCATGGGCACCCCCTGCATTCGCGACGCCGTATCCATGTCATCCCCTGCATTCACCACGCCGTATCCATGTCACCCCTTGCATTCACCACGCCGTACCCATGTCACCCCCTGCATTCACCACGCCGTACCCATGTCACCCCCCTGCATTCACCACGCCGTACCCATGTCACCCCCTGCATTCACCACGCCGTACCCATGTCACGCCCTGCATTCACCACGCCGTACCCATGTCACCCCCTGCATTCACCACGCCGTACCCATGTCACCCCCTGCATTCACGGCGTCTCCCTGCATTCACCACGCCGTACCCATGGCACCCCCTGCATTCACGACGCCGTACCCATGGCACCCCCTGCATTCACCACGCCATACCCATGGCACCCTCTGCATTTACGACGCCGTACCCATGGCACCCCCCTGCGTTCACGACGCCGCATCCATGTCACCCCCTGCATTCACGACGCCATACCCATGGCACCCCCTGCATCTACATCCCCTGTATCTCCACTTCAAATGTGTCAGACCCTGCATTCACTAAAAATGGGTGTAAAAGGAAGTGGCCTGTATGCAAACGGCGCAAAACTGTTTCAGAACGTGTTCTGTGCCTTCTTTAATACTGCGGAGCATGTCATGCTGCTTTGTTGTTTGTTACGAATCGCCTGACCTCTATCGTTTTTATTCTTCGTTGACTACACTGATAATGCTAACACTTATCAAACTCTCCTGACCTAAATTTTATTTTACACCTAAGCGTACTGACAGCTGTCGGAATTCTTAACACACCTCATTTAGATGCCAAAACATAGTCACTTTTTCACTTAACATGTCACGTTGAAGCCTGCAAGAATTAAAGGTCAATCCCCCCAACTACCTTTAATCTTTCATATCAATCATACGGAAACTTGTCAATAATGTAGTCGCTATCTAATCCTCTTGACCTCATTTGAAATGACCTTTTCTGTCAACCGTTCTGAAACTTTCAATACAGAAAACATTGCCTTACGATCGTACGGAACAACCAGTGAAAAGGTAGTATACATTTGTAGAATTAGTCTAAATCTAATTTTACTCACCTTCCCTCAAACCTCATTTAATACGGGATCTACGTCACACACACACATACACACACACGCGCACGCGCGCGCGCGCGCGCGCGCGCGCGCGCACGCACACACGGCTCACTCACACTATACACACACACACACACACACACACACACATGCAATGCTGGTAAAATCAAGAATGTTTTGACTTTTCCAAGCTCTTCACAGTTCTCTGAGCGAGGCTCCTTGTATTCTCCGTCCCTTACGGTTGTGGATTTTGAATGCATCCTGAAGTCCATCCTGAAGTCCCTGCAGCGGGATGATCGAGCAGAAGTCACATTTCTTCCTGCATTCCCTGGGACCGGATTCTCTGGAAGCCTGTAGTAATGCTGTGAACTCGATGACGATGTAGCCAATGTCCCATCCTTGGAGTCGTTTGCCCTTGGTGAGGATGGAGGTGGTTGTGGGAAGATGAAGTGCGAAAGCTCGTGGTTGACTAGTAGTTATTCTCGCAGAGAGTCCATCCCTCACGACCTGCCACAAACGAAGCCCCGGATGAAATCCCGACGGAAGAAGTCGCCGCTAAACCATCACGAAGAATACACTAAAGCATGAACAATAGAAACGAATGCCTAAGAATGACGTTCGTACACGCTGAGAATAAAGGAAACAGTAAATTCTATGACAAAAAGATACTAAACCTGCAAAAAAGAAGTCTGTGAATTAGGCTTAAGCCCTAGAAAAGACAAATCAACCTTACACAGACTAGCATTTTGAAAGATTACACTACACATTATGAAAGGGGTTACATTTAGCGCTATAAAAGAAGCTAACATTTTAATCCTCTTGACAAAGTATTATCAGCCCTATGGTATGGTAAAGTAATGCTGCCTATAGCCAGCCGACCGCAAGGGCCAAATCAGGGCTGTCACCTCGTTAAAGTCAACTCAAGTAAAAAAAAAAAAAAAAAACTCATCTCATTCACACAACCATTTAAAATACACCTTCTAAATAACACTGGAAATTTTGTTTAAAAACTGTAAAAACTTAGATCAGATGAAAAATGTTAATCTCTTTCAGAACTTCCAAGATCGCGTCAGGTGGGACACCTCTGAACAGGGTTTTCATGGAGTCTGCTGTAAAGCGTTTGTGTCTCACTTCATGCAAGTCCCAACATTCTAAAAGAATATGTCTCACTGTGAGTGGTACATGACATGGAATGCACCACGGAGCTTGTTCAACTAAAAGATAAAAATGGGTGTAAAAATAGTGGCCTGTATGCAAACGGCACAAGACTTTCTTCTTTACGGCTGCCTCGGAAACATGGTAAAAACTTTTTCGGGTTTGGACGGATTTAGATAATTGTTTTTATCCGTCTGCAAGTTCCATTCCTCTTACCAGAGGTCTTTGACGTAAACCTGGGCTTTGGGTTTCCTTTTGACACTCTTGGCAAGCTGATCAACCAACTCGTTGCCACGAATACCCACATGGCTGGGAACCCAAGCAAAAACTTTGTTGTATCCATCTGATTTCAGTGAGGTGTACAGTTCGAATAATTTCAATAGCTGAGAGTGTTTGAGGTTACGGCTGGCAATGGACTCTAAAGCAGAAAGGGAGTCCGACAAATTGAGAAAATCTTTATGTTTTTATTCAGAGACCATTTCAAGAGCCAGGAACAAGGCTATCAACTCAGCAGTGTATATGGAGCTGTCAGTGGGTTTGTGTTTAGAACATCTCTAAGAAGGACCAGCAGCACCATACACAGCAGAGGCAACCCCCTCCTCAGATTTGGTACCGTCGGTGAAAATTCTTTTGAAGGATGGAAACTTTGAACACAGTTCGGCGAAAAAAGGACCTTACGTCAAGGAGCTAGTGGTATCTTTACAGTACGAGGCTAAATCAGACCGGATTCTGGAGTGAAGAAAGTCCATGGTGGGTCATCAGGAAACTTGGATAACTCACACAGACTCCAAGGTCTACAACTACATTGTTCAAGCGGGAAAGCATACGAATTCCCAAAGGTGGAATGGAAGTGGGGTGGTCATCGAATTTCTTATGGAACTTGGGGTAAAACACACAGTCATATGCAAGGTTTTGAGGTTCAGAAAAGTTTCAAACAGTAGTTTGGGTAAGGTTCAGCCGCAACTTTTAGAATGCTCAATGTTCTCCAACAAGCAGTTTTTAAGGGTTGGATGTAATTTTTTTTTAGTTCAGTTTTTGATGTTCTAAAACGATAAGACCCAGAAATTTGGCTTCTTTTACGACTGGAATGGTGAATTTATCCAGACGAACTTCAGGATCGGCAAAGAGCTGACGAAAATTGTGAAAATGGACACACCGTGTTTTGGAGATTGTAAAGGTAAACCCATTTTCCTCGGCTCACTGTCGAATCTGATCCACACAACGTTGGAGTCGACGCTGTATGCTGGCATGTGAAGATCTAACCGCGTAGAGTGCAAAATCGTCAACAGACAGAAAGGACTGGAAACCCCGGTTTACTAAATTGGTCAATATCGTTATTTTGTATGCTGAACAGAGCAGGAGAAGGAATTCTCCATCAAGTTACACCAGCTCCTGACCATGGATGTCAGACAGCATAGTGCCAATACGGACTTGGAACTGCCGATCAGCCTGGACGTTTTGAATAGATAAAGGCAGATGACCACGAAAACTAAGTTTATGAAGATCCATTCCAGATTTCCAAGTGGTATCATACGCTTTTTCCAGATAAAGATAGCAGCCACATGTTGTTTATTAATGACCGCATAGCAAATGGTGGTTTCCAGACGGGACTGAATGGTCAACGGTCGAGTGGTGTTCCGGATCCTGCACTGTTCATTGGCCAAAAGGCCATCGGTCTCAGCTTCCGCATCAGACGGGAACTGACCATCTTTTCCATTAGCTTGGACAGGCAGCCTGTCCTGTCAGAGCTATGGGACGATAGTTAGAAGGGTTGTTACGGTCTTTTCCAGGCTTAGGAATCAGAATGACCAGATCTTTTCGCTGAGAGGGCGGACAATAAACCGATAAAAGAAATCCATAACTGTAATAAAAGAGAACACTAAAACCTTGAAAGGAAGATGCTGTATCTGTGGAGTGAAAAACACTACAGCTTCTAAAACGGGAAAAACACCACCTGGAACTATCAACACTAGCCACTTAAATAGGACACTAAACACTCTGAAAGAACACAAAAGCAGAAGAAACTAAATGCTATCACAGAAGGTCGAAAACACTTGCACCATTTGAAAGGTCACCACCAGCTCCCATAAGAATAGGACATTAACACCTATGAAAGGATTCACATGCTGACTGTTTACCAAGTCAGGCCTTCTGTGGAGAAAGGACACACGGATCAGGAGTACCAGATGCGCACTAGGGAATGTTTCGGGAAGAGGATCAAAGACTTCAAGAGCTCTGCAGCTCAAAACCAAAATGATCTGAAAGCACGCGTCCATGTTCCAGACCCCTTGATTCATGAGACCTGCTCCAGAGCTCCAGTCAGCCTTTCATGCCTTTCCAGAAACTATTCCCTCTGATACTCCCCGTTTTGTATCCTTGTTCCACAGAACACCGACGTAGGAAACTGTCTTATCATCTTGGCCATATGAAAAAATAGACACCGAATCATATAAAAGAAAGTTCTAACCCCCATGAGAGAAGCCACATAAATCTGTGAATGAACGGGATATTGACTGCAAGGAGCGAATACTTTGAAACCTGTGACTGAAGAAAACATGATACCTAGATAAAGATTACATTAATCCCTTTGTATGGAAGCACCGAATCTTGAAAAAAAAAACCCACTGAACCTTTGAACGAAGAAACCCCGAGTTCTTAGAAAAAAAAAAAAAAACCAACAAACAAAAAATACCAAACCATTTGAAAGGTAAGGTAACATGTTGCTTATAGACCAGCCGACCGCAAAGGGCCATATCAGGCCTGTCACTGCGTTGAAGTCATTCCCACAACTCATTGAAATACACCTAAAAATACCGGAAATGTTGTAAAAGAAAAAAAAAAAAAGAAAAAAAAATGCTGTAACAATCTCAGATCAGATGAAAATGTTGACCTCTTTCAAAAATTCAAAGAGCGCTAAAGGTGGGACATCTCTGAACAAGGTTTTCATGGAGTATGCTGTGAATTATCTCTCACATCACGCCAAGTCCCATCACTCTTTAAGAATGTTTCACTGTGAGCGGTAACATGACATAGAATGCACCATGGAGCTTCTTGACTCTTTAAAGAAACAAATGAGGAAGAACAATTGGCCAGTGCGCAGCCGCCATAAAAACTGTTTTCTTCTTTGCGACCACCAGAGGTAGACGAGAGGAACTCCTTTAGGTTTGGACGGATCTGGAAACGTTTGTTATCAGTCTGTGTTTTCCAGTCCTCCTGCCTGGTCTCCAATATAACCATTAACCTTCGGTTTCAAATCTGAGTAGGGGATCTATATGTTGGACAGTTTCTTCGTAGTAGCATTCCAGGCCAAACGATCAGCCATGTTCTTTCCCCGATTGCCAACATGACTGAGAACCCAAGCTAGAACAGTGTTGTGACCTTCCGCTTTCAAAGAGGTAAAAAGTAAAGAGAAAACAACAAAAAAATAAAGGTTTAAAAGTTCGGGATGATGGATGTTACGGCCAGCTATGGCCTCCAAAGCTGACAGCGAATCAGACAAAATCAGAAAGTCCTTGTTTGTAGATTGAGAAATAAGCTTCAGTGCTAGAACCAAAGCTGTAAGTTCAGCAGAGTGAACAGAAGTATCCGACGGAATAAGTTTTGATAATATTTAAGATAGGACACTGAGCAATAGGCTGTCCAGGCCACTCCATTTTCGGACATTGAACCATAAGTGAATAATTTCTGAAAGGATGAGAATTTTGTACAGAGATCGGCAAACAATGCCTTGCATACCTCAGGACTGGTGGATTCTTTGCAAAAAAGCAGCAAGATCAGGCGGATTTCTGGTGTGAAAAAAGGTCCATGGAGGCTTTATCTGAAATCTGGAGAAGTCAGACAATTCCTAGATCAAGACCTGCATTCTGCGCATGGGGGCTGCCCTCGAAGTCAAAATGGAGGAGGACAGTTGGGATCTTACTCTTCAATTCTACTTTGAAACTGAGAATTAAAAACATTCATAAGCAGGATTTCCGCTTCAACTATCTGAGATAATTTAAGGATAGTT
>JADBJO010000439.1:180000-192500 GCA_016801955.1 Conus betulinus
TCAGAAACCAGAGCAATTATATTAAGCACATGAACGACTGACACTCACGTTAGAAAGACGCACAAAACCTGAGGAGAGGAAACACTGTATTTTGTGAATCAAGAAGACAATAAACCCCGATTAAGATGACACTTGGCCCTTTTAATGAAGGAGAGACAAACAACAAAAAACACTGAATCCTCAGGGAAAAAAAAAACCATCTGAAAGCACACAGTGAACCTCTTTCTGTGAACCAGGTGCTAAACTCTTGTTTAAAACAAGTACCTATGTCTACAATACACAACTAAAGTCTGAAAGAACTTTGGGGGGGGGGGGGGGGGGGGGGGGCTGTCCTGGAAAAGTGCAGGAGAAGGAATGAGAAAAAAGAGGAAAAGATTTAAGTAAAAAGACCGCCGCGCCTACTCTCCTGGCAGTAATGAGGATTCCCCGAGTTCACACGTCCTGGTCTCCATTTTCCACAGCCGCTGATGCTGGAGTTCTCTGCCCCTGTTGATGTAAACAAATATTTTTAACAACAGAATTCTTGTGCAAATACTTCCCAATGACAAAATTCACAAAAGTAATCTGATTTTCAAAGTTTGTGCGATTCTTTCCTTTCCACAAAAAAATGTGTTTAGCTATCCGTATGCACACAAAATATCTACTATTGTCAAAAAAAAAAAAAAAAAAGATTGAGTGCACGTGTGTCTGTCAAGTGGAAGGGGGGGGGGTGGTTTGTGGGGATATTTTTTTGTGCGTGTGTGTGTGTGTGTGTGTGTGGTTTAATCAATGTTTACACGCTCTCTTCTTTCATCAGTTTTTAGCATCCCCCTTTCGCAATGTTTAGCGTAACCCTCTATCACGCCTCATTTCTCCATCTCTCACACCCAATAAAAATCTCATTTCTACCCGATGCTGAAATCAATATCAGAATTTCCGCCCAATTTTGTCCCCTTTTCTCTGTTTCTGTTGTTCCAGAATACGTGTTTGAGGTCAATTATGTTCTGTGGATTGGGGGAAAAAAACAGTGAGAATATTTTCTTTGGGCATTAAGTTGCTAAAGAACTGGCAGCTGAGTTTCCTGTAACAGATCAGTCGGTAAAATCGGTAAAGATGGGGCAGGAAAAAGGCGGTAAGGCACGGAGAGGGGGTGTTGGGAGGATGGTGGGATGAAGGAGGGAGGGAGGGGAGAGGGAGAGTTGGAGATCCACTCCACAATGCATAAAAGGGGGAGATGGTGCTACAAGAATCTATTTGAAAAAAAAAAAAAAAACCTACAAAGTCCTGAAATCAAACAGATTATTGTAACTACCCCCAACCTACCTAGCTACCTATTTGTGTATCATCTGATTGCAAGGACGAAACTTACCAGTTAAACTCCAGCTTAAGAACTGCTTCAAAGTACAGAATTTGCACTTGCATTGTCGTCAGTTCGTCTTCATAGCACACTGTTGTTTTGTGTTTCCCAAGACTTGAATGTTCTTGGTGAGGATGTTAATTGTCCTGGAAAACGTAACACGTAGCACAATGGTTCTCTGGTAGACTGATACTAATTCTTGAACAGCGGTCACCCTTGAATGATCTGCCGAAAGAAAAGCTTTGATTAAATTCTGAAGAATATGTCACTGAACCATGGGAAACGTGAAAATATATCATGCGAAGAAGACACCAAGGCCTTTAGTTCATAAACAGCGAAACTAAAGAGGATACTAAAAAGCCAGTGAAACAATTTAATCTCAAGTTAGAATACTCTGAATCCTGAGAGTAAAGTGTATGACTAAAACCCCTGGATAAGTTACATTAACCTTACGAAAAAGAAAGTCTCTAACACTCTTGAAGAAGATAACGTTTAACTATGAGAATGGGAGATGCTAAACCTGATGGCAGAAGAGAGAGAAGTAAAGCTGATGACAGAAGTGGCTATAAGCTCTATGGATGAACACATTAAAACATAAAACAATACAAAAATCCTATAAAGCAGACCATACATCCTTAAAGAAAGGGACATAAACCAATATGAGAGAGGGCCTCATACCTTATCACATTCGATGATGATGGCATCCGTCTGTCTCGAGAGACAATGGTAATGCGCCATGGATCAGACAGTTGAGTTGCAGCGCCTGCAGGTAAGTCTCGGTCATGAGAGTCGTGTGGGTGCCGACGCAATTATTTGCCGTCTGCGACGCCTCCGTTCTTCCCACTGGGCCCCTCTGCTCTGCTCTGCTGGCTTGATGTCGGCCTTGATGGTGGACCGGTCTGAAGCTGCTGTCTCCAGGTCTGCTAGGTCCAGGCTGCTTGCCCTTAGGTCGCGCTTGCATACATCCTTGTAGCATCGAGCGGGCCGTCCTGTGGGTCTGGAGCCCAAAGCCAGCTCGCCGTACAGCATGTCCTTTCGGATGCGACTGTCGTCTATGCATTAATGTGGCCAAGCCAGCGCAGGCATTTCTATGTCAGCATGAGGAGTATGCAAGTCATCCTTGCCTGGGCCAGAAGCCCTCGTTAGTGATGCGGTCCTGCCAAGTAATGCCCAGCGTAGATAAGAGTGCTCAGTACGCAGGCTTAGACACACTTTCATCTTGGCGTTTGATGTTAGCATGGGTCTGTCCCAGACTCTCTTCACTAGACGGGCCATCACTGTTGCTGCCGTGCCGATCCGCACGTTCAGCTCGGCGTTCAGCGAGAAGTTGCTGGAAATGGCGGAGCCCAGGCAAGTTAAGTCGTAGACCAGTTCGACGGTGTGATCACCGATGGAGATGTGGGGAGTGTGCTGCTGACGTCTTGGCCCTTGTTCGTTTTCTTCAAGCTGATAGTGAGGCTGAACTTGATGCAGGCATCAGCGAAGCAGGTGATGAGCCGTTGTAGTGCTTCGTCAGTGTGGGCAGTGAGGGTAGCGTCATCTGTGAAGAGCATCTCCCTGCCTGCCTTTTCTTTCTTTTCGATGCGATGTCCTGTTTTCGTAGTGTTAAGTGTCCCTTTCATTGAGTTTAATGTCCTGCTTTATACATATAGTGTCCTGTTTTTCTAGGCGTTAGTGTAAATTTCAGGCAGATACGCTTTGTCTTAGCTCGAAAGCGTGGCGTGGCAGGTTGAAGAGGCTTCCGCCACTCCTAGTGTGGAGGAAGATGCCGTCTTCAGACTGTTGAAAGGCGTAGCGCAGCAGCAGGGAAAAGACGATGCCCAAGAGCGTTGGAGCGAGCACGCATCCTTGTTTGACACCGCTGTTGATCGGGAAGGGGTCCGAAGAAGATCCATCGTACTGGTCAGTGTCATTCATGTTGTCCTGGAAGGACGTGATCACCTTCAGGAGCTGGGGGGGGGGGGGGGGGGGACATCTGATCTGATGTAGTAGGGTGAAGAGGCCTGATCTACTGATCAAGTTAAAGGCCTTGGTCAGGTCGATGAAGGCGATGAACAAGGGTCGTCTCTGCTCGCGACACTTCTCCTGTAGCCGCCCAGGGGAGAATATCATTTCGATCGTCGATCTCGCAGCTCTGAAGCCGCACCGTGCCTCTGGGTACACTCGTTCGGCGAGTAGCTGCAGCCTGTCGACGACGATGCGGGCGAAGGCTTTGCCAATCATGCCGAGAAGGAATATTCCGCGATAGTTACTGCAGTCGCTGCGATTCCCTTTGTTCTTGTATACCCTGATGATGGTTGCACCGCACATGTCCTGGGGTATTGTCCCTTCCTCCTAACACAGCAACAGAAGCTCATGGAGGTGACTGAGGAGAGAACTACCTTGCTGGCTTTGATGACTTCTGGCAGAATGCCGTCGTCGCTACCCGGAGCTTTATCACAGGCTAGCGAGTCGATGCCCTTGTTGCTGAGCTCCTCCTTGGCAGACGTGGGGTGGTGTTCTCGAAGGGCCGTGTGGGTGACCGAGTTTTCCCTGTACTACAGTTTCTGGTAGTGCTCCGCCCATCTCTCTGTTTGCTGCAGTCAGTGATGACATCCTCCGACGACGTAGACTTTAGAGTAGCGATCTTGATGGCGCTAGGGCCGATCGTTTTCTTCATGCCCTCGCACATGGCACGGATGTTGCCGCAGTCGGTGACGTGGCGAAGTGGTTAGCGTCGCGGAATCCTGGCTGGGAGGTCGTGGGTTCGAATCCCATCAGAGTCATGTGGGTTTTTCTGCCCCGACCGGCTCCTACCCAGAGTTGAGTTTGCTGCGGACTCAGTTGGGAAGACTGGGACCACACAGTCGAGTTTCATCCACTTAACGGATGCGTTTCTGAGAGTGTTGCTCAAATTTCCTGACCAACACTGCAGGTGCCTGTATCTCTCGGGCCTGGTTGACGCCGGGATGTATTATGAAAGGAAGCGTAGAGTACAGCCCTGTCATGTAGTCTCAGACCGAAATGGAAATCCGTAGCATCATCTTAATCATCATCCTCATTCTCATCGATCAGCATCAAAAAAAAAATCTCAAATTCTGTGGCCCTTCATGCCCTGCTTCATGGTGACCTCAATTTCGATGTCCTCTCTCCACGTCTGTGGCCTTGGTTTGGTTCCGTCGGGGTCACCGGTATCGGCGAGTCCATGGGGGCTGTCGTTGGACGGACGTGGTGGCGCCCTCCGCAGGAAGAGCTCACTCACGCCGGCTCCGCGACTAAGCAATTATTGTCGTCAGTAGGGGGCTTAGGTGGTGGTGTCCTGCGTATGTTAGATCAGAACAGGCGCCACTGAACACCACCGAAGTGACTCGGCAGCAGTGCAGTGTCTCCTCCGGTGGGTTGCCTCTTGACGACTTGACATTGACTGCTCCCTGTGGATTGCCGGTGCCGGGGCTGCGGCGGGACCGGCCGGGCTGTGGCTGTGGACGGGGTGTCGGAATGAGCGGCGTGGGTGTGCACTGCCTCTGAGGTGCGCAGAAGTTGGGACAGCAAAAAAAAAAAAAAAAAAAAGTGCAGTTCGTTTGGCAATGGCAGGCTCCGTGTCCACGATTCCTGCTTCGAACCAGTCCTCATTCTTCCTCACTCTCTTCCAAGGCGGACTGGTAGGTGGTTTCGCGGATGTGGTCCCACCGTGATGAAGCGTTAGTCTGTCGGGCAGTCCACTAAGGCCTTGACAATGGCTCTGGCGAAGCGTTGGCGTAGTTGTAGCACTGACGTCATGGCTTTGTTGATTCGAGGACGTTCCTTCCGCTTGGAGCTTATCACACCAAGTCCTGTAAAAAAAAAAAAAAAAAAAAAAAAAAAAAAAAAAAAAAAAAAAAAATGACACCAAAACCATATGAATGGATACTAAATCCGAGGGAAATGAGACACTTGATCTTTCAGATTATACTAACCCCTAAAAACAGGACACTATACTGTATAAAGGGGTACATTAAACTCGATGAAAGGACGCTAAACCATACGAAAACAGGACACCGCGTCGAACAGAAAGAGAATGCAAATGCCAATGAAATGAGGACACAAAATCATATGAAAAGAGGGCACCGATCCCTCAAAAACAAGCATGTAAGAACACTGCACTAGATTATACTAAATCCTATGAACGAAGAACACTGTTTACTACTTGACGGACGACACCCTATGAAAGAAAGACATTGATACCTATGGAATAATCCACATGTTGACTCGTGATTATCATGTCGGACTTTGTGTGGATTTATGGACACTCAGATCAGGAGGTACCAGGTGCGCACAAGGAAACATTTCAGGAAGACCAAAAAATTCCTCAAGAACACTGCAGCCAGAGCCAGTTTATCTGAAAACACGCGTCCATGTTCCAGATCACTGAATCATGTAACACGCTGCAAAGCTTCGAGTCAATCTTTCACGCCCTTCCAGAAAATGCTCCCTCTGGTACCCTGCGTAATGTATCCCTGTTCCACAGAAGACCGGCATAAAAACCCAGAGCACACATGCTGATCCTATGAAAGATGGAATTGTCCTTTCTAAACTTCGAGAAATAAGACACACATACTTGTGAATGAAGGGGGCAGCAACTTTGGGAAAGAATACACAAAAACCTGTAAAATCAAAAAAGAAATGAGCACTTGAATGAAGGGAACACTAACAATGTACACTAAGTGACTGAATCCTGTGAATGAAATAGACACGGAGTCCTTGGGAGGAGGGGGGGGGGGGGATGGAGAGACGATTAAACCATACAAAAAGACCAGGTGCTATGAACACCACTTTGGACGATGCGCTGGTGAAGCTTGTGATCCGCTGCATTCCCGTGTCCTGGCCACCCTCTTCGCAGCCAATAAAACAGGAGGTCTTGCTCCTGTTGACAGATACGTTCGCATTTCCTTTTAACATCTGACTTTCTGTATAAACAAATGTTATCCAATCACTCAATTTAACAAAACTGTTCTGATTTTAGTAAATTTTTTCTTTTCTTGCTCTCTGGCCATAAGACAATACTTTGGTTAACAAGATATATCATGTGAACAACATTCAAAATATTTCTCCAACTTCCATATCAAAACGTACACGTTTTCCCCATTTTTATACACCATAAGAAAAAGGGTCTATGAACAAAACGGACACGAACAGAGCTGCATTAGATCATCATATGTATCATCACAAAAACAAAAAACGTGAATTATGAACCTGTAGTGCCCTGCTCTCAGAATGGCCCGAATCCCGGTTCCTTCATGTGCGGAGTTTGAGCTCAAAATGTCCATGTCGGCAAGTGCCAGGGGACTGTAGCACTATGACTGCCATGGCGTTCTCCAAGGGAGAATACTCGTGCAGTATTGCGCCATCACAAAAAGTGTGTGTGTGTGTGTGTGTGTGTGTGTGTGTGTGTGTGTGTGTGTGTGCGTGCGTGCGTGCGTGCGTGTGTGTGTGTGCATGTGTGAGAGTGAGAGAAAGTATGTGTGTGTGTGTGTGTGTGTGTGTGTGTGTGTGTGTGTGTGTGTGTGTTTGAGAGAGAGAGAGGGGGGAAGAGAGAGAGAGTGTGTGTGTGTGTGTGTGCGTGTGTGTGTGCGTGCGTGTGTGTGTGTGTGTTACGCGTGCATGTGCGCGCGCACGTCTTTTGTGTGTATTGGAGGAAGGGGCGCAATGCATGGGAAGGTGGGAGAGAGGAAAGCATAGCATCACAGTCCATCACAACTTTGTTACCCTCGTTCCCCCCCCCCCCCCCCCCCCCCCCCCCAAAAAAAAAAGTTCATTTGATGAAATATAGGATGACAAAAGCCTGTACAGAATAAGCAAATCCTCAGTGCCAATCAAAATTCCCATTCCATTCACCCATTCGTTTCTGTACGGTATTTTCAGTTGCGTTCGTCAAACTGACATGATTTCGACGATGAAAAATTTTTCCGCTTCTTTTCATGTCATCATAACGAGAATATCACAGTTCTACAGTAGGCAGATTGTCACCATTTGATGTGGTGCGTTACCTTGTTCTCTCCAGTGTGTAGCCCTGCACTATTCTGGTCTGCCGTCACACCCGCACTCTCCCTCCCAGAGAAGAATGTGGCTGCCCTCTGAAGATCCACGAGGCACTTGGCGCACCACCGGACTCATCCGGCTTAAGTTCTTTACCTCAGCTCAGCATGGTTCGGAAATTCCGGCACAATACAATGTAACGTCTGCCCCACCTGCCTGCTCTGGCAGTAGGGATAGCGGCCGTCAGTTCGTGGAGCGCGTTGCTGTTAAGCTTTGCATGCTCCTGTGCAAAGTCTGATGATGATGATCTAGTCTGCTCTACCCAGATAAAACTGTGGCACCCCTTCCTGCCCTCTGTTCTTGAACTCTTCTGCTCCTGAATGGTGGTCTCTGTCTCGGCACCTGATGCTCCCACCTCAGCAGGCTGGTCTTCAAATTCCATGCTCTGAAATGCTGCAATGGGAAGTACCCACTGCAACATTGTCAGTCTCTGCTGGTCCGATGAAGCTTTCTCATCAGTTGCTTCAAGCTTGTCCCCAGTCGCTCTTGGAGGCAGCTATCAGGTTGACTGCTGCTCAGGAAGTCGAAGCAATTCTTGTCGGTTGGAAAGTGCTTTAGTTCTGGCAACACCTCGGAAAACCTGACACAGAAGACTCCGGACCCTCCGCCAGCTCCTGCACTGGTGGCAGATCCATCAGATCCACTTCTTTCGGAAATCCCCCTTCAGTCACAGCCAGCGTCATCACCGTCTTCACACAGCTGTCCAGTTCTTCTCTCTGCAGCAAATGGGAGGTGCGCGCGCGCGCACACACACACACACACACACACACACACACACACACGCACACGCACAAGCACACACACACACGCACGCGCACGCACACACACACACACATTCACACACACCACACCACCACCAACATTTTAACACTAAAACCTACCAAAAAAAGCATTGAACAGTGGGAAAAGATAGCATTCTAAATCCCATGCATTAAGTCCATGTCCTACATGGTAACAGCCATTTGGAAAAAGAGAACTGAAATATTTAAACGAAGATTGCACTAGACAGTCCTCAAGTAGGACACTAGCTCTATGAAAAAGACACTGCATGTGACGAGAGGCCTGTGCATCCCGTGGGAGAACAATGTTCAAACTTATTGAGAGAGAAGACAACAAACTCGACTGAGACTATAAACCCTTCAAGAAGAAGACATTTACCCACACGAAAGAAAAATCCACAGCCCTACGTAAAGAAGACACTAAACCATACAAAGGATACTAAACACAACGGAAAGAAGACACTAAAACAATGCAAAGGACACTTAACACTACGGAAAGACGATACTAAAACAATACAAACAAAAAGAAGTAAACTATGCAACAAAGACACAATACCCTTGGTAGAAGAACAACTGTACGAGAAGAGAACGCTAGATTCAACAAAAAGAACACTACTAAACCATATGAACGAAAGACAATACATCGCAGAGAAGAGACAAAAGAAAACCCAACACCAATCCGTGCAAATGGTAAAAGACAATTTCTATGAACAGAGAGCACTCAACTGTATGAAAGGACACAAAACCCTCTGATAGGAGATGGCTAAACCATATGGAAGGACTACACTGCAGCCAGTGAAAGGAGAAGAGTAAACCTGACAGGACGACACTAATCCTGCGAAAAAAACCCTTACCTAGTGACACACTGAAAGAAAAACACTAATACAGTGTGAAAGAGGAGAGAACATGAATCATGGAAAGCAAAAGAAGAATCTGACCCGTATAAAAGGAGAAAACGAAACTCTGTGGACGAGGGTGTGTGTGTGTGTGTGTGTGTGTGTGTGTGGGGGGGGGGGGGGGGGGGGGAGGGGGGCCAGGAGGGGGACACTAAACCCCATAGAAGAACACGAAACTATGTGGAGGAGGGTGGGGGTATGGAAGACATTATTATATTGAGGACTTATATAGCGCCTATCCCCGACCAGAAACCAAGCGCTAAGCGTTTTACAATCCGCATCCTCGTTTTCACAACGGGCTGCCTACCTGGGTAGAGCCTACTGAAGAACTGCCTGCTGGCGCTTCATTCAGTCGTTTCCCGTGTCATTCGGTCAATATTGTTCATTCACTTCAACAACTCTTTCATTCTTTCAATTTTTCTCGCGGAATGCATGCTATGCGTAAGCCAAACTGGCCTTCTCCTCCTAAGGTTGATGGGATTTTACGTGTGAGCAAATGTTATGAGTGCGTTCACACGTGGAACCTCGGTCTATAATCTCATTCGAAGGATTATTTGGGAAATGGAGGCAGAACCAATGTTAACTCCGAAAGAAAAATCCCCCTGTACCGAATTCGAACCAGCAACATCAGGATCACCAAGATTATGAGTCCGGCACTCGGCAAACCAAGCTATTCTGGCCCCCAACATAGCACGTTCAATGAAAAAGACACGAAACTCTGTCGGAGGAAAGAGATAGCGAACTTTCTAGAAAGAGAACAATCAACTCTGAAAGGGGGGTTGGGAAGACGGCGAACCTTGTAAAAAAAAAATGACACGAAACCAAGAAGGGGGTGAGTGGGGGGGAGCAAAGACTGAGCAATGAAAACTTGTAGAAAGAGGACTTGAAACCCCGAGATGCTGGGGCGGGAGGAGAGACAAGTCTTAAAGAAAGAGGACTTAAAACCATGTCTCTGTGTGGCTGGGTGGGGTAGGGGAAGGAGGGGGGGGGGGGGGGGGGGGCGAAGGAAGGCACAACGAACCTCGTAGAAAAAGGAAAGAAAACTCCGGATGGAGGAGGGGGTGGGGGGCAGATATCGAATCTTTGCAGAAAGAGGACTCAAAACCCGAGGTGGGCGATGGTGCGGTGGCAAGGGGGTAGGGTGTGGGGACAGACACCGAACTTTATAGGGGGAAAAAAACGAAAAACCCGAACCAAAGAGAATATAAAACCCTGTGTGGTTGGGTGGAGAGACTCCAAACTTTTCAATTTTCAATACAAGGCACGAAACCCCCGGGTAAGGAGGCGGGGGAGGGGGGCGCGGCACACAGAAAACTCATAGATAGAAGATATGAAACTCTGGTGGGGTGGCGAGGCGAGGAGATAAACTGTAACTATAGAAAGATGACATGAAATCCTGGGGGGGGGGGGGGGGGGGGGGGGGGAGAGAAAAAACAAACCGTAAATAAAGAGGTCACGAAACCCTGGGAGGCGCGCGGGAGGGGGAGTGAGGGGTACACTGAACTTTTATAGAAAAGAAACCCAAGAGTGGAGGGGGGAGGAGGGGGGGGGGTGAGAGAAGGTTTACACTGAACCTTACAGAAAGAGGATACGAAACCTGGTGGATGGAAGAGGCATTAAATCTTATAAAAAGGCAAGAATCCCCTAGAGGGCAGCGGGAGATGGGGGGTGGGGCGGGTGGAAGAAAGACGCCGAACCTCAGGGAAACAAAACGCCACACAAGTTTTTGGTGGCAAAACAGACACCGACCATTGAAGAACATGAAATTCTGGAGTGGAGCAACACTGAAGAGGTCTTGGAACCCGGCGGTTCATAGAAAAAAAAACATTATGGACACAAAACACTGTTGAGTGGGGTGGGGGGGGGGGTATAGACACCGACCCTTACAGAATAAGTTTACACAACACCGAATTTTACAGAACGACAAGAAGTTCTGTGAGGGGGAAGACGGACACCGAACCTTACGGGAAGAGGACACAATACTCTGTGAGGGGGGTCGTGGTTGTGATGGAGGGCAAGATACACCGAGCATTATAAAAAGGCAATACAGGGAGGGGTGGTGGAATAAACATAGAACGTTATGCAAAGACGACACCAAACCCTTGGGGGGGGGGGGGGGGGGGGGGAGGGGGACACCGAACCTTAAGGAAAGACGACACAAAAATCTGTGGGGATGGTGAACTGGGTGTAAAAGACACTAACCTTCATAGAAAGGACATGAGTCTGCGGGGAGTTAGGAGGGCGTGGAGCAAGAGACGCTAAACATAAAAAGAGGTGTGGATAAGGGGGAGAAGGTCGAGACGCTGAACCTTATAGGATGAAGACAGGAAACCCTGGAGGTGGGGAGGAAGGGGGAAAAGACTTCAACCTTGGTAAGCCAGACACCACACTTATAGAAATAAGACACGAAGCCCTGTGGGACGCGAAAGAGACAGCTAACCTTATAGTGTTAGAACACGAAATCATTTGAAAGGCGAGAGAGATGCTGAACCTTGTACTGTTAGAACACAAAGCCCTTTGAAAGGTGAGAGAGGCACCGAACCTTTCAGTGTTCGAACATGAAGCCCTGCGAAAGGGTGAAAAACACGTCGTCTTTTAAAGTAATAGAACATGAAGTCTTCCGAGGGGTGAAAGAGACACTGAACCTCTAAGAAAAAGAACTCAAAGCCCTGGGGCGGGGGGAGGAGGGAGGGGGCGAAGGAAACACCGAACTTTGAAGAAATAGGACATGAAACCTTGAGGGGTTGGTGAAAGATGCAGAACCTACAAGACACAAAACCTTTGGGGGGGGGGGGGGGGGGGGGGGGCTTAAAGACACTAAGCCTTGTGTGAGGGGGGGGGGTGGGAGGAGGCACTGAACGCTTTAGAAAGAACACGAAAGCCTGGGGGTGGGTGGGAGCAAACATTAAAACTCATGGAGTGGGTGGTGGGGTGGAAGGCATCGACCTGATAGAAGACATGAAAACAAAACTTACAGAAAGAACAAACGAAATCCTGGGTGGAAAAAAAGACACCAAACATTACACAAAAAAAAAAACAACAAAGCCTGGAGTGGGAGGGGAAGACACCATACCCTTCATAAAAACAAATCAAAAGATGAAAAAGAAAAAAAGTTGTATGGGTAAGAGAAGGGAGAAGACAATTATTTACGGAAAGTGGGAACAGAACACTAGTGAGGGAGGGGAGGGAGACACTGAACCGCACAGAAATAGGACACGAAACGTTTGAAGGGGAAATGAGACACCCAAACCAGAAAAAGGACACTAAACCGGGGGGGGGGGTGGGTAAGGTGGAGGGGGGGGGGGGGGCAGAGGCCCAGAACCTTATTGAAATTCGGGAAGAAACATTGTGGTCGGCCAACGAGATATACCTGACAATACAGAAAGAGGGCTCTAAACCCCAATGTGAAGCGAGGCAAAAAAAAACACACCGACT
>JADBJO010000439.1:197500-225000 GCA_016801955.1 Conus betulinus
ATGGTCAAAGGAGGGGACACGAAACGTTCAACAAGACACAAAACCCTGTAGAGGGGTAAGAGACACCGAGCCTTGTAGAAAAACACGAAACCCTATTGGGGAGGAGGAAAGGGGGGTGGGGGGGGGGGGCGAGGTCACAACAAAACTTTTAGAAAGTGAACACAAAATCCTGAGTGTGTGCGTGGGGAGGGGGGAGGGAGGGCATCAAATCTTGTATACAGAGGACCCTAAACCCTTTTGGGGCTGGAAGAGGGGGCGAGGGTGTAGAGGGAAAGAGAAACCCGACCTTACAAGTAGAGGAAACGAAACGCTCTGGAAGACAGACACTGAACCTTACAGAAAAAACAGAACCTCTCTCTCTCTCTCTCTCTCTCTCTCTCTCTCTCTCTCTCTCTGTGTGTGTGTGTGTGTGTGTGTGTGTGTGTGTGTGTGTGTGTGTGTGTGCGTGTGTGTGTATGTGTGTGAATGAGGGGGTGGGGGGGGGGGGGGGGGGGGGGGGGGGGGGGGGGGGGGGGGGGGGAGGGGGCACCGAATCTTGCAGAAAGAGGGCACAAGGGAAAGAGACACTGAACATTATAGAAAAAGAAAATTAAACTTGTAGCGGGTGGAGGTGGAGAGATACTGAACCTTACAGGAATTTTTCGAAAAACGGGGGGGGGGGGGGGGGGGGGGGGGGGGGTGGAGACACCGAACCTTATTGAAAGAGGATATATAACCCTGTTGGATGTAAAGTTACACCGAACTCACCAAAAGAGGACACGAAACCCGAGGACGTGGGAGGGTGAAACTTATAGAACAGGACTCGGGGGGGGGGGGGGGGGGGGGGGGGGGGGGGGAGTAGAAATGAAGAACTTTGTAGAAAAAGGACATAAAAATTGTGAGATGAGGTGGGGGAAGGGGGGAAAGGGGAGGAGGGGAAGACACCAGACCTTCTAGAAAGAAGACACAAAGGCAAGGGGAGGGGAGGGGGAGGTTACTAAGTCTTATAGTAGGCAGACACTAACGCTGAACGTTTAGGAGAGATGACACAAACCCTGTAATAGAAAAGAGACAGGGGACCTTACTGAAAGAGAGCACAAAACCTAAGTGGGGAAAAGGGGGAAGGGGAGGAGGAAGACACCAGACCCTCTAGAAAGAAAACATGAAGCCGGGGGGGGGGAGGGGGGTTAACTAAACCTTACAGTAGTCAGACACTAAATCATGAGAGGGGTCGGAAGTGAAGAGACACTGACAATTATAAAAAAAAACAGCCTGTGTGGTTTGGGGCGAGGGAGGGGGTGGGGTGGAGAGACCCGAAGTCTTCTAGGAAAACGTCAAAGCCTGGGAGATGAGGGTGGGGGAAGACACTAAGCCCCATAGGAGCAGGACACGGAAGTCGGTGGAGGGGGGGGAGGGGGTGTTACACCAACGACACTAACTCTTATAAAGGGACAGGGACACTGAGAAGGGGGATGGGGGTGAGAGAAACACCGAAACACAGGACACAAAACCCAGGGGTAGGGTTGAGGGAGCGGCAAACATTCAAGAGACACAAAACCTGGTGGGGGAGAAAAGGGACACTGGAAACTTGGGAGAGAGAAGACGCTAAACGCTGTGTGAAGAAAAAACAAAGATGCTCAACCTTCTAGAAAGAGGGCAAGAAACCCGGTGATAGTGGAAAATGACAAAGAACAATACAGATAGAGTACAAGATACCCTGTTGGGTAGTGAAATACTGAATATTGTAAAAAGAGAACATGAAATCATGTGGGGGAGGGGGGAGAGGTGAGAGACACTGAGCTTTAGAAAGAAGACATGAAACCCTAGGGGTGGAGGAAGACATTAAAACTGAGAAAAAGAGAAACCCTATGGGGAGAGAAAGGGGGGGTGGGGAGGACGCCAAATCTTATCGAAAGAGGACACGAAGCACTGGGGGTGGAAGACATGCCGAACCTTACAGAAAAAGAATATGAAACGCTGGGGGAGGAAGCGGAAAGAAGGGGAAGACACCGAACCTTATAGATAGATAGAGGACATATAATCGTGTTGGGTGTAAAGGTACACCGAACTTTACTGAAAGAGGACACAAAACCCTGGAAGTGGGTGGGGTAGAAGAAACACTGAATCTTAAAGCAAGGATACACGAAACACTTTGAAGGAGAAAAAGACACCAAGCCTAATGGAAGAACACGAAAGCGTGCAGGGGGGGGGGGGGGGGGGGGTTGTAGAGACACTAACCGTTACAGGAGGACAGGAAATTGTTGGCAGGGCAGGGGGGGGAGAGAGACATCACGCCTTATAGAAAGAGGACACAAAAGCCTGAGAGGCTGAGATGCTAAACCCTACGGAAAGCAGACACTAAAAAATAGAGGATAGAGTGGGAGACACTTGAGACGAAAACCTGGGGTGGGTATGAGGTGGGGATACACTTAGCCTTATAGGACACACCAAAGCTGGGGGGGGGGGGGGGGGGGGCACTAAACTTATGAGGACACGAAACGATGGTGGGCGCGGAGTGAAGGGGGGGGGGTGGCAAAGGAGACACCAACCCTTCTAAAAAAAAAAAAAAAAAAAAGGGGGACATCAAAACTTAAAAGGGATAATAAAAGCCCAGGGGAGAGGGGGGGTGCAAGGAAGGACAGACACCGAACCTAAAAGTAGGTCACGAAACCATTTCATTGACAAAGATAACCCGGAATCCTGTGCGCGTGTATTGGGGGTGGGGGAGGCGGGGATGTGTGATGGGAAGAAAAACGACGACATCTTATGGAAAGGAAATATAAAATCCTGTAAGAAGAGAAAGCGAACCTTACCGAAAGACTACTTATACAAAGACTACATGAAACCATATGGGAAAGGAAAAGGCACCAAGCCGTAGAGAAAGAGGACACAAAACCCTTTTGAGGGCTGGGGGTGAGGAGAGTAAAAGTGACGCTGAACCTTAAATAAAGATGATATAAAACTCTGTTTGGGGGGCCGAGACAAGAATGCAAAGAAAACACAAAACCTGAATAAGGAAGGAGGGGGGGGGGGGGGGGGGGGGGGGGAGAACTTTACAGAAACAGGACATGAAAACCTGTGACGGGCAATGTGACACCAATTCTAGTAAGAGGACAGGAAAGGGGGGGGGGGGGGGGGGGGGGGGGGGGGGGGGGGGGGAGAGCGCGGAGGATGAGACACAGAACCTTATATAAAGAAAATACGAAACTTTGAAAGTGACAAGACACACTGAAAGAGGACACAAAACAGTGTAATGGGAGAAGAGGCACCGAATGGTATAGAAAAGGTGATCCAATAGAGAACACAATTTTTTTTTTTTTTTTTTGGGGGGGGGGGGCACGGAAAGGGGACCCGTGGGACCTTCTAGAAAGAAGACACGGGGGGGGGGGGGGGGGGGGGGGTAACTAAGCCTTATAAGTAGGCAGATACTAAATCAAGGAGGGGGGCTGGGGGGGGAGAGTGGACAGACACTGAGAATTATTGACAAAAAAAAAAAAAAACCTGTGTTTTTGGGGCGAGGGGGTGGTGTGTGAAGAGACCCTAAGTCTTTTAGGAAAACATCAAAGCCTGTGAGCCGAGGCGTGGGGAAGACACTAAGCCCCATAGAAATAGGACACAGAAGTCATGGGGGGACATCAACCCTTATAAAGAGACAGGACACACTGTGAAGGAGGGATGGGGGTGGGGGAGACATCAAAACAGAGGACATGAAACCCAGGGGTAGGGTTGAGGGAGCGGCAAACATTCAAAGGACACAAAAACCCGGTGGGGAGACAAGGGACACCGGAAACGTGGGAAGAGAAGACGCTAAACCCTGTGTGAAGAAAAACAGAAAGACGCTCAACCTTCTAGAAAGAGGGCAAGAAACCCTGTGATAGGGGGAAAACGACAAACAACAATACACAGAAAGAGTACAAGATACCCTATTGTAGGTAGAGAAACATAGAATATTGTACAAAGAGAACATGAAATCACGAAGGGGGAGTGGAGGGAGGGGCGAGAGACACTGAACTTTAGACAGATGACATGACATGGGGGAGGAGGAAGACATCAGACCATAGAAAAAGAGAAACCCCGTGGGGGAGAAATGGGGTGAGGGAAGACGCAAAGTCTTATCGGAAGAGGACACGAAGCACTGGGGAGTGGAAAAAGACACTGAACTTTACAGAAAAAGAACATGAAATGCTTGGTGGAGGAGGAAAGAAGGGGAAGACACCGAACCTTATAGAAAGAGGACATATAATTGTGTTGGGTGTAAAGGCACACCGAACTTTACCGAAAGAGGACACAAAACTCTGGAAGTAGGTGGGGTGGAAGAAACAAACTGAACCATATAGCATATGGAGGAGAAAAAGACACCAAGCCTAATGGAAGAACACGAAAGCGTGAAGGTGGGGGAGGGGGGGGAGACACTAACCATTACAGTTGGACAGGAAATTGTTGCCATGGGGGGGGGGAAGACATTACGCCTTATAGCAAGAGGACACAAAAGCCTAAGAGGCTGAGAAGCTAAACACTACAGTAAGCAGACACTAAAGAATAGATAGAGTGGGAGACACTAGAGACGAAAACCTGGGTGGGGGTGGGGGTGGGGTGGGGATACACTAAGCCTGTTAGGACACCAAAGCCGGGGGGGGGGGGGGGGGCACTAAATTTATATGAGGACACGAAAACGATGGTGGGCGCGGAGCGAAGAGGGGGGGGGGGGCAAAGAAGACACCAACCCTTCTAAATAGCAAAAAAAAGAAGGGGGGGGGGGAAGCATCGAAACTTAAAAGGGATCACAAAAGCCCGGAGGAGAGCGGGGAACACAAGGAAGGACAGACACCGAACCTAAAAGCAGGACACGAAACCATTTCACTGTCAAAAAGAAGCCGGAACCCTGTGTGCAGGTATTGGGGTGGAGGACGGTGGGGGGTGTGATGGGAAGAAACACAGTGTCTCTTAAAGAAAGAGAACATGAATCCCTGTAAGGGCAGATGAGAAACCGAACCTCGTATAGAAAGGCTACCTCTAGAAAGACTACATGAACACACAGGAGAGGAAAAGGCACATAACCTTACAGAAACCGGACAAAAACACCTTTTAAAGATGGGGGTGAGGAAAAAGAGAAAATGACGCTGAACCTTAAAGAAAGATCATACAAAACCCTGTTCAGGGACAAAGAGACACCAAACCATATACAAAGAAAACACAAAACCCTGGACGAGAGGTGGGGATGGAAGAGAACTTGACAGAAACAGGACAGGAAAACCTGTGACGGGCAACAGAGACACTGAACCTTGTAGAAAGAGGACACGACACTGTAGGGAAAAGAGACACCAATTTTAGTAAGAGGGCAGGAAACCCTGGAAAGAGGGAGGAAGATAAGACACAGAACCTTATATGAAAAGAACACGAAACTTAGAGAAAAGACACACAAAAAGAGGACACAAACCATGTGATGGGAGAGAAGAGGCACTGAACGGTATAGAAATAGTAATGCGATAGAGAACACAGTATTTTTTTTTTTTGGTGGGTGGGGGAGGGCAAGGGGGGGGGGGGGGGGGGGGGGGGCACAGAAACAGGACATGAAACACTGGGGGAAGGGGGAAGGAGACACTGAACTTATTGCTAGAGACCAGGGAATTCTGAGGGGAGGAAAGAGATATAGGTCAAAGTAGAAGGAGGAGACAAAACCCTGAGGATTGGGGGAAGGGGCGGAGGAGTTAGGGCTGGGTGTGTGTTTAAGAACTATCTTTGTAGAAAGAAAACCCGACACACTGTGGAGAGGGGATATCAGACACGAACTTTATAAAAAAAAAAGACACGAAACTCTGTGGCTGCGAAAAGAGACGACGAATCTAAAAGAGGACAAGAAACCTGGGGATGTTGGGGGGGGGGGGGGGGGCTGGGGGGGGGCCGGGTTAAGAAGAGACACCGAACCTTATAGATAGAGGACATGAGGCACTGGGTATTGGGGTGGGAAAAGAGATGGCAAACATTAGAGAAAGAGGATAGAAAAGCCGGGAGAGAAGGGGGTGGATATGCCGATCCGTTCAGAAAAAAAAAAAAAGCTGGATTAAGGGCAAGAGAGTGGAGTGACACCAAACCTTGTGAAAAGACAAGCCACCCTGTCGAGGTGGAGTGAATGACATACCATGCCTTATAGATACAAATCGAGGCCGAGTCGCTGGGAATAAGAGAAACCAAAACTCGCACAAAGAGGACATACAATCCTGTAGAAGTGGGGAAGGGTGGGGGGAAGAGACACCGAACCTTGTAGTAGAAAGAACTCAAAACCCTGAACGGGCGAAAAGAGGCAACAGAATCGAACCCTAAGGGAGGACACGAAACCATGTGGCGAGGGAAAGATAAAACTTTATATAACGGGGAGTCGCAACTGTCCAGGGGAAAAAAGACCTTGATTCTTACAGAAAGATGACATGAAACCGAGGCAAGGTGGGATGGGGGTGGAGGGATAGACACTGAACCATGTATGAAGAGCACAAAACCCTGTAGGGGGGGGGGGGGGGGGGAGGACAGACACTGAATATTGTGAAAAAGAAATCTTGTGGAGGGGAAAAGAGAAACAGAACCCTGTAGAAATAGGACACCAAACCCCGGGGGGAAGTAGTAGAGAACCCATACTTTACAGAAAGAGGACACGAAACTCTGGGGTAAAGAGAGACATCGACCTTTTTCAGAAACAAAACTCGCGAAGGAAGGGAGGGGGGTGCGACGGACAGGGCTCACCAAGTCTCATGAAACGAGGGCACAAACCCAGGGTTTGGAAAAGAGTCACTAAGCCTGATGGAAAGAGGACACAAAGCCCTGTGGAAGGGCAGGGGAGGAGGGCAGACACCAAGTCTCATAGAAAGTGCACATGAAACCCTGTGAGATAAAGACAATCAGCCTTGTAAAAACGTCCGAGTGACTGACGTTCACCTGAACGACGGAAAAACGAACGATCTGCATCAGCAGGCGGCTCTTCATTCAGCTCCACCCAGGTAGGAAGCCCCTTGTGGAAATGCGAGCGTGGACTGTGAAGCGCTTACAGCTTGATTTCTTGTCGACGATAGGCGCTATATGATGATAATTACCATAAAAACAATCTCAAATAACACACCGATACCAGGTACTAAACTTTATTCAAGAACAATGCAAGTGCACGACAGTCCACTCCACCATGAAAACAACAGGTACACTACACTGGAAGAAACGGAAGGAGAATGAAGAAGAATGAGAAGAGTAAATAGAAAAACTACTTAGCTTCACTCCTCGAGTTCAGTTGTCCTTGTCTTCTTCTGTTTTCCGCGGCCATTGATACAGGATTTCATTGGTCCTGTTGATGTAAACCATATCTTGTTTTAACATCTGATCTTCACACTTAGGCAATGTTTTAGTTATTTTAGGCAATGTGGAGTAAAAAAAAAAAAAAAAAAAAAAATGAACGCACATAACAAAGCGTGAAGTAACGTATATTTGATATACAATAGCAAACAGACCATTAGATTTTTTACTAGTGATTTCTTTACATGTTTTAAACTTCAGACATCAACAACACACAAAACAATTCCTATCTGGGTAATATTTTTTATGCATTAATCTGAATCCATCTGAAGATGACATATCGCGGAGTATTTTGCTGTGCATGTTTTTATTGTGTTGCATCTGAGGTATACATTTATCTGTTTACACTGTTTTGACGAGCTTGGACCTTGAGCCCGTTTCAGAATAAAAGAAATCTGTCTTCACCTGTCCAAGTGGAGCAGCATGCGAGTGCGCCCTTTGGTTCAAGCCCTCGAAACTGGATGCGAGTCATCGTCCATCCTTGGTGAACACCACGGAAAGGAAGTGCAGACTACCACTGCAGGCACTGCAACACGAGCCAGTGTCAGTGTATGAGGTGGCTGGCATGAGCAGCGTGGGAATACCCTCGAGAGAGGTACGGAAGATGAGACATCTAACAGTGGATATGGAGAAAGGGGGAAAAAGAGGAAAATGTGGAAACAGACGTAATGAGGAATTACGGTGGTGCATCATATACAAACGACGGCAAATCATGTTTTGAAATCGAAAATATAACTATATTGTGAACAGGGCTCGAAAACGTAGAGAGTCAAAACGGAATACGGAAGAAAACTGAACAGCAAACTGTATGGGTGGCATGGAATGTTTCTAGTCTGAGGCAGACCTAAATGTCACACGAGATGGGAAATTGCCGACGATTTCCGATTTAGAAGGTTGCACAGGAGGGATCAATCGATGCACTTGGTTTCTCATGTGCAGAGAATGATGCCACCGCACCACTGTTCACTTTGGTACCGTGCATCTAAATCGACAGGGGTAGAACATTGCTTGAGGACCACCAGTTGACGCACATTGCAATTGAAACGCCTTTTTCAGAGTACGTTTTCAAGAGAATGATTTTAATCGAAGGTAAGATACAGCTTCGTTCAATCTGTGCAAAGGGAACGAAACGAGAGAGAGAGAGAGAGAGAGAGAGAGAGAGAGAGAGAGAGAGAGAGAGAGAGAGAGAGAGAGGGAGGGAGGGAGGGAGGGAGGGAGAGTGAAAGAGGCGGAGAGAGAGAGATGTGAACTTAAACGAATGGAGATAGTGAAAAAAAAAAAAAACATGTCTATTCGGACCCAAATCACAAATCCAAAATGACGGGTTTTTTGCTTGTTTTGCTTTTTGTTTTTCTGTTGGGTTTTTTTTTGTTTGTTTGTTTGTTGTTTTGTTTTGTATTTTTTTTTTTTTTTTTTTTGTAATTAAAGAAATCTGCTTTCAACAAACGCAGTTGTAAAGCTTTTTTCTGTGGTGCACTCTACGACTTGAATTCCAGCGACATGTCTTTTGCCATCAAAATCAGGCATGATTGTCTCTGGTGTCTACGACATTCATACAACAAAACCCCTTTATCAGTTTAGTTTGTGCACGTACCCTCACCACTTGTATGAAAACCGTAAAATACACCGGCGAATTAAAAAAGCATGAAACACAAATTCACACTGCTTCCCGTGGAGTTGGACTGATTGCATTTTGGGAAAAAAATAGTATCATATACAAATTGAGGAAAACAGGAATATGCGGTCGGTATTATTCCGCTAATTTCGGCTAATCGGATGTTAGGTTTCTAAATTAGCAAAATGTGTAGGGGGGTGGGGGAAGAATAAAGCTGAGTAAAGCTGGGGGTACAGGCAGCGTCTGGGAAGGAGGGGTTTGGGCGAGTGTTGGACTGGGAAGGATTACCTTTCTAACCCCCTCTTCTGGTCCGCTTGACATTTCATTCTGACAGTGGAGAGTTTTCGTGTGTGTGTATGTGTGTGTGTGTGGGGGATGGGGGGGGTATCTTTCCTAGATTAAAGTAACTTAAACTTATCACTATCAGTAATCAACGCTTACCATTTTCCGCCATTAAATAAGGGGAGAGAAAGGAAATACACAGCCAGAGTTTGTGGCTGCATCCTCATACACCTCCCGAATTGCATACTTTTCACTTGCGGGGAATGTAACGCTTTCAGAATATATGGTTAAGCTTCTTGCTTTCAAAAACTTAGCTGTGCAGAAATTCTCTGACAGGGATTACATATGCTTATAGCCTTTGATAGCGATCAGGTTTAAATCAGCATACACGGTCAACTGACCAGGTCAACACAAAATCAGGTTACACTTCTTATCATCGATGGGTCAGTAGATTCTCAACTAAAGTACCAAACCATGAAGATAAACTCTTTTTCATGCTCAGTTCAGTACCGAGGTTTGATACATCCCTCTCTAAATTTGAAAAAGGAGAAAAGGAAATCTCATCAGCCTAACATTACCACCAGCTTGACTTACATCAGTGAAGAGTGTAAGAATGGGGGGGGGGGGGGGGGGGGGGGGGGAGATGAGGGGTGGACGGAGGAAGTGGAACGCCAAGAGTAAGGAATGAGGGGGGGGGGGGGAGGGACTGGAGAGGGAGGAGGTTCAGGGAAGGGAAGAAGTACCTATCTCATCTCGTATCTCGCACTATTAAACTCAAAGATGCCGGGGGTGGGAGAGGGGGGGGGGGGGGTTGTGGGGCAGAATTGTGTGTGCGTGGAAGGGTTGGCTATGAGGACCGGGAGTCAAGGGGGTAGGGGGAGGTTAAATTTACCACAGACTCAAGAGAGAAAGTAGTAAAGGTAAAGTGAGGATGAGGGTGCAGGATGTTGGAACGAGCAAGAGTAAATTAAACAGAATGGGCTGGGGCCGACAGAGGGATAACCGCTCAAAGCGCTCTCCTAATTCGAAGGAGAATTCGGACTATAACAAGAAAAGGTTGTGTATCATGTTTTGAGAGTATACACCACAAAAGCTGAGATTACCGCTCCCTCATTATTATTGTTAATATTTGAATATTCTTACCGCTACATGGAAAAATGTGTGTGTGTGGTAAGTATGTTAAGCACTTGACCTGCTGGTTTTCTAGGAGGTGGTCACATTCACACATTGCTTACAGGTCACCCTTCTTTCCTCCCCAAAAACATGAAGTTTAGTGGCCCCTTATGTTCGACACTAATCCGCCTTCAAATATTTCTTTCCGTCCTGTTTCCTTTTCTTCAAAAACCAGACTGAATTTGATCAGCGACGGATTTTCATTCGTGCCCAACACCCCCCCCCCCCCCCCCCCCCCCTCCCCACACGCTTCTTCTTTCCGCCCGACGTCATGAACAGTTTGGGACACCACAAGACTTGAGCATGACAAGAGCACGCCTTTGGCATTAGCTTCAAACAAACAGCCTCCAGTACGTGTAGTAAAGAAGCCCTTGTGTAAAACAAGGAGCCGTGTACAAAAGGACTTACCCCTGATTAGAAAACACACTGGAATGTCATGTGAACAGATATGCCCGACCTTTTTTATTTTACGGGTGGAAAAAGTTTTCTTTCAAAGGACAGTTACTTGAAAGTGGTTTGAACAGGCTGGATGCTGAAACTTAGCTTTAGGACGAAAATGAACTGGTGGATTATGTACTGTCTAAAAAAACAAAAAAGACACGATAAAACAATCGCTCACTCACTCACCGTTCCAGTCCTTGCCTGCATGCATTTCAAAATGGCGCGGTCCGGTGATGTTGAACTGAAGAGATTTTGTCGTGAGTTCATAAAAACAAACGCTGATTGGACGACGGGAAATTACGCGACACGACAAACATCCACAGGCGCCTATTTCATGCCTCCGTGCGTTTCACGTGCGTGTCATGCGTAGAGTTCGCTCATGACCAGTCCATGGATTCTGTCTTGAATTCTCTTTATCTGCCAGCGCGTGCGCATTTGCATGTGTGTGTGTGTGTGTGTGTGTGAAATCGACCTTAACACTTCGGTGAATGCAAAGTGTTTACATATGCTTCTTTACATTGCTGAAAAACTCATCCTCTGTAACCCATGCCTGCTTTAATTTTGTTAAGAAAAGAAAAAAAGAAAAGAAAAAGAAGCGGACTAAACATGTGTACCAGTTAGTGCGGTTTTATTGAAAAGGAGGAAAAGGACAGGAGAGACCGTGAAGATGGGGGGGGGGGGGGGGGGGGGGGTCCGTAAAAGAAAGGAGAAATAAAGGAAAAAGTGCATTTCACCGTGAGTCACAGCACTGAGTGACACGAGAACAAAAAGATTGAAAATTACAACAGTGGCAGTAATTATAAGCAACATTATACCTATCGCGACTATCAATATCATCACGCGAGTATGTTGTTCTTGTTCTTCAGTGTAACGTCTTCCCGCTAAAAGTGATATCAGACGATGTGAGTGTGTGTGAGTGTGCGCGCACGCATGCGCGCGCGCGCGCGCGCGTGTGTGTGTGTGTGTGTGTGTGTGTGTGTGTGTGTGTGTCTGTGTCTGTGTGCGTCTGTGTCTGTGTGAACATGTGCAAGCCTGTATGATTCAATTACAATAACAAATAAGCAGCCCCCCCCCCCCCCCCACGCCCTTCGGGAAAACATTATTTTAAGTGAATAAAATCCCAATTACACAATATGTAAAACTATAAGGAGAGCGTCCAATAGACCAGTTTGTCAGTTCTTGAGCACTGTCAATCATGTTTGGATAGGTAGTATGATGCAGGTCAATTATTGTGTAGAAGGACGAACGGTTAACCACCCAGAGAAATGTTAAACAAATTTAAAGATAAATACCAACTGAACTATGTGACAAACTTTTGCAAGTTGTATAAAGATAAAACCAGTCATTTAATACTCTAGATAGAGACAGGGAACCGGATCCATCAGATGAAGTATCGTCACCAGTTTTGCAAATAACTTCCTTTGCTGTTGGACAGTAAATTAATAGATGTTCAACTCACGCAAATGTGTGTGTGTGTGTGTGTGTGTGTGTGTGTGTGTGTGTGTGTGTGTGTGTGTGTGTGTGTGTGTGTGTGTTTGCGTGTGTGTTTCTTTGTTCTTGCTCGTTCGTTTGTTTACTATTTTTGTTGTTGTATTGTTGTCAATATTCTATGCACTCACACACGGAACCTTAGTTTACAGCGTCATCCGAGGGAATTGGATGCCGGGTTGGAGTCACCACAGATGTTGTGTCCGAAAGGGAAAATTCTCTGGCCTGGCTGTGTCAAGCGCGGAGTGAACCCAGGATCTGAAACCAAAAGACCAGTGCCTTACCCGCTATGCCATTCGGGGTCTCCCACCAGTGGTTTCAAGGTGAGGCCACTCCAGGCGGAACTGAAAAAAAAAATATCTACAAGGAACAGACAGCAAATCCGCCAGATAACAGGAACAAAACTAATTACAAGACAAAATACGACGCGTTTCGACCTCTTAGGTCTTCTTCAGGCAAGAAAATCGACAATCAGGACAATGAAAACGAAGAAAGAGTCAAGTTTCGAAACGGAGTGACTGAGGGCGGAAAATGAAGCAAAATTGGAAAGAGAGAGGGTTAGTTGCCGCCAAGGACACAGACAAAGAGAGTACAGAACTAGACACACTCGGTGTCTAGTCCTGTACTCTGTATCCACGGCGGTAACTAACCCCCCTCTCTTTCCAAAAAAGAAGAAAGACTAATCACTTATCTTCTCAAATTTCGGCGCAAGATAGGTCTCCACCCGCTCACTGGTAACTCCGGTACTGTCGAAGATGTCTTTATCTAGTCAGTGACACGGTATTGACGCGGTTAGAAGAGGGGGGGTAGGGTGGAGACGGCAGAAGGAATGGAGCGGGGAGGAGGAGTAAAGAAAGAACAGGACGGTAAGGCGGGTGGGGAGGAGGGGGTGGGGGAGCACTCAATGGCCCACTTTACCAACGGTCGAAAATTCTGTGCTAAGAGATTTTTTTTTTAATGTGTGCATCTTTTATACATTTCACTTTTTTCTTTTTTTTTTTTTTTTCACCACGCTTCTCCCTTGACACACACTGTGCAAGAGTGTTTTTTTACATGTGCACATTTAAAGTAAAGTGATTGATTAATTGATCTATGTATTATTTGTATGTATTCATTCATTCATCTATTCATTCATTCATTTATTTGTTTATTTATTCTTTTGCTTATTTATCTTATATTATCTATTTTTGCAACGATTTCTTGACGCGCGCAAGCGCACGTCCACGCACACACACGCACACACACACACACACACACACACGCGCGCGCGCGCGCGCACTTGCGCGCTCTGGCTGTTTATACAAAAAAGATTAAAACCGAATGGGGGACGAGAGAATGAAAAAAGAAACAAACGAACAAACAAGCAAACAGACACACACACACACAAAATATTATACAACCATCATAGAGTGCACATATACATCATGCCTAGGAGCACGTGCGACATGGGAACACAGCCAGGCACTCACACGATCGGCCTGACTCATAAGCCTCGCGCTGCCAAGCGGGAAACAAACCAAATGACTGACAGCTTTGTTGACAGGCAAAGCTGCGCTTCACGACCCCACGGGGCCAGGAAGAGCAGTAAACAAACGAGATGAGGAGGGGGGGGGGGGGGGAGAGAGGGGGCTAGTCCCTCTCCTGTCACCCCTCCGTCCCCCACCCTCGGCCCCCCACCAACCACTTCCCTTCCACCACCCCACCACCACCCCATGCCCGGCAGGAACCATGGGATCCAGGTGGGGTGGATACGGGTGGGATTCGCGCACATCCTTCTCTGTGGATTTGTGGGCGGTAGGGAAGTACACTGTTATACTGGTGGATGGGGTGGGGCTGGAAGATATCATGGAAACATACGCACGGGCACGAACGCACACACACACGTGTATGTACACACGTACACACACCCGCGTGCGCACGCATGCACGCACGCACGTACGCGTGCACGCGCGCACATGCGCCCACGCATGCACACACACACTCGCACACACACACGGACGCACGCACGCACGCACACACATACATACACACGCTCGCACGCACATACACACGCACGCACGCGCGCTGGCGCACTCACACACACGCGCGCGCACGCACCCACGCACACACACACACACGCAGGCACGCTCGCACGCACGCACGCACGCACGCGCGCGCGCGCGCACGCGCACACACACACACACACACACACACACACACACACACACACACACACACACACACACATACACACGACACGAGTTAGCACACGCAAGCGTGTGCATGATGTGTGCATGTGTGTGTGTGTGTGTGTGTGTGTGTGTGTGTGTGTGTGTGTGTGTGTGTGTGTGTGTGTGTGTGTGTGTGTGTGTGTGTGGTGTGTGTGTGTGTGTGTGTGTGTGTGTGTGTGTGTGTGTGTAATGGAGGAGTGCTGGGCTGGGAGGTCCTATATCGTTTAAGATGCTTTGAGCGGGTCAAACGGGGACAGGCGGTGAAAGGGGAAATAGAAGGAAGCGGTTGGGGGTGGGGGGGGGGGGGGGGTGGGGGGGGCGTTGAGTAACAGCAAAACTGAATTCTCGTTTTAACGAATAATGTCCACTCGCCAAAAAAAAAAAAAAGAAAGAAGGGAGATGTGGGGAGGAGACGAGGAGTTGGGAGGGAAGGGGGGCGGAAGCGATAAGGAGTACGTATCTAGATGGTGTGTTCCTATGATGATTGTTTTCCGGGAGGTAATCTTTCAGACTCCCGTCCCCCCTCCCCCTCATCCCCCACACTACCCCCCCCCCACCCACCAACCGGAATGGGACCAGGTGCGGTGGGGTGGAGGCAGTTCCGGAACCTTCGGAAACACCCTATCCGCCCTCTTCTTCTTCTTCTTCTTCTTCTTCTTTCTCTCCCCTCCCTGTCCGGCACTCTCATAAACGTCCATTCATGACTGACGACACCTGAGGCAGAGAAGGGAATGCAAAATGCACGTCTGATGACGATGATGATGATGACATGATGATGATGATGATGATGATGATGATGATGATGATGATGATGATGACCAAACACTTAAATAGCACCTACGGTAAGGTAAATGTTGCTTACAGTCCTGCCGACCTCAAAGGGCCATTCCAGGGCTGTCACCGCGTTGAAGTCAACCCACAAGTTATGAAACAAAAAATGAAAAAGAAATCATTCACACAACCGTTTAAAATGCACCTAAAACACACAAAAAAACTTCATTAAAAGCTTTCTTCTATAAAATCTTAGATCAGATGAAGAATGTTCATCTCCCTCAGAAATTCAAAGATCACGTCAGGTGGGACATCTCTGAACAAGGTTTTCATGGAGTCTGCTGTAAAGTCAGTTTATGTCTGGCACATCATGCAAATCCCAACAGTCTAAATGAGTGTGTTTCACTGTGAGTGTACATGACATGGAATGTACCACGAAGCTTGTTCACCTTTTAAGTGTTTCTTTTTCTTCTTCTTGCCTTAACTAGGCTGACCCTGGAGAATGCTGTTGTGTCTGGAGTGGCACTGTCTTCATCTGAACCCGTAGGCAGGGGTGGTTGGGTCTGTGTATGTGTGCTCGACAGTTGGAGGGTGGTGTTTTTCGCCGGTGGGCTCAGAAGTCATGAAATACGGGCTGGTACACCCATGGGGATGCTACTTTAAGGCTGTATGAGTTGCATCCTGTAGTCCGATTTACCTCTCTGTTCAGAAGCAGTTATGTCCCTTGATATCTTATGATGAGTGTCCTGCGCGTGCCTGTACCCATCGTCAACACAGCGCAGGCCTCCAAGGGTGGTACAGGACTGCTCAAAAGGCAAGTGAAGACAGTGCTTCTCAGGGTCCTCCCCATCACCTTCGGGTGTTTCTTTTTCTTCTTTGCCTTAACTAGGCTGACCCTGGATAAAGATCACGTCAGGTGACGGCGAGGAAAGACCCACTGACCACAGGGAAAGTCCTGTTGACAGTGGGAAAGACTGCAACTTTGGATTCTCTCTTTAGGGGCACATAAGACCATATGGCGAAAGCTTGGCTGTGTCTGGAGTGGCACTGTCTCATCTGTCCGTGGGCAGGGGTGGTTAGGTCTGTGGGGTGTGCTCGACAGTTGGAGGGTGGTGTTTTTTCGCCGGTGGGCTCAGAAGTCATGAAATACGGGCTGGTACACTCATGGGGATGCTACTTTAAGGCTGTTATGAGTTGCATCCTGTAGCCTGATTTATCTCTGTTCAGGAGCAGTTATGTCCCTTGATATCTTAATGGAGTGTCCTGCGCGTGCCTGTACCCATCGTCAACACAGCGCAGGCCTCCAAGGGTGGTACAGGACTGCTCAAAAGGCAGGTGAAGACTGTGCTTCTCAGGGTCCTCCCCATCACCTTCGGGTGTTTCTTTTTCTTCTATGAATGGGTGTAAAAGCAGTGGCCTGCATGCAAATGGCACAAAACTGTTTCTTCTTTACGGCCGCTTGGGCTCATGATAAACACTCAGATTTGGACGGATTTTGCGCAAGTGTTATCCGTCTGCGAGTTCCATTCCTCCTGCCAGAGGTCTTTGACATAAGCTTGTGTTTGGAGTTTCAGATCCGTGTGGGGGATAGACAATCTGCACAAGTCTTTCACTGTGGTGCTCTTGGCAAGCTGATCAACCACCTCGTTGCTTTGAATGCCCACATGACTGGGAACCTACGCAAAAGCTATATTGCATTCATCTGATTTCAGATAGGTGTACAGTTCGAATAATTTCAGCAGTTGAGGGTGCTTGAGGTTACGGTTGGCAATGGCCTCCAAAGCAGAAAAGAGAGTCCCACGAAATGAGGAAATCTTTGTGTTTCGATTTAGAGACCATTTTAAGAGCCAGGACCAATGCTGTCAACTCAACAGTGTAGATGGAGCTGTTAGTGGTAATATGTTTAGAACATCTCTGAGGGGGATCTGTTGCACAAAACACAGCAGAGGCAACCCCCTCCTCAGATTTGGAACCGTCGGTGAAAATTCTTTTGAAGGGGGGAAACTTCGAACTCAGATCGGCAAAAAAAGGACTTGTATATCAAGGAACTAGTGGTATCTTTACGGCACGAGGCTAAATCAAACCGGATCTCTGGAGTGAGGAAAGTCGATGGCGGGTCATCGGGAAACTTGGATAAATCACAAACTACTCCAAAAGTATGTATCTGCATTGTTCACATGGTGAAGAAGACGAATTCCCAAGGGTGGAATGGAACTGGGGTGGTCATCGAATTTCTTTTGGAACTAGGTGTAAAAAAAAAACCCCACTCATATGCAGGTTTGGGGGTTCAGAAGGGAGATTCAAACAGTTCAAGGCAAGTTTCAGCCAACGTTTCGAGAGGGACGGTTCTCCTGTCTCAATATACAGGCTATATACAGGGGTGGTGCGGAATGCACCCAGACACAATGGAAGCCCTTGACGGTGGATAGGATCTAGACTTTTCAGGTAGGAAGGTGTCTGGCCGAGCCGTACGCTACACACGCATAGTCCAGTTTGGAGCGGATCAGAGCCCTATAAAGACGGAGGAGATTTTTGTTATCAGTGCCCCAATCTGTGTGTCACACACACACACACACACACACACACACACACACACACACACACACACACACACACACACACACACACACACACACACACACACACACACACAGTTTAAAGGCTCTGTTGTAATTTCATGTACAGGATCACCGTTATTGGGGGGTTTGTTGAAAAGGCGCGACAGGCAGACGTACATCAATGTTGTTAATGCCGCTTGAGTTACCGTCATAGTTTACAGAGGAGTGCGGACAGTGCGAAGCCAGTGTCTACCACAAGAACCTCGATGCCTGCCTCTTATCTTCATGTTTCCATCAAACATTTCGCTGGACACTGACATGGATCACAAGATCTTTTTGTACCTGATCTTTTGCTTGCACACAGGCACACAGACACACAGACACATACACAGAGACACGGAAACACACACACACACACACACACACACACACACACACACACACACACACACACACACACACACACACACACATACACGCACACACACACACACACTCGCGCGCGCACGCACACACACAGACACTGTCTGTCTATCTGTCTGTCTGTCTGTCTGTCTATCTACAATCTATCTATCTGTCTGTCTGTCTGTCTATCAACCCATCTGGATATTCATCTATTGATGTATCGATCATTCTATATATCCATATATCTACTTTCCTGTCCGTCTATCTACGACAGGGAAAGCAGCCATTGAGAAGAGCGGGATGCATGAACAAACATTGACCAAATAGTCTCAGAGTCAGTCAGTCTGATTTCCAACCCTGTGATAACACGCCTAATCGATCGGCATGCCTGTGCGCCCGGGATCGAATTCCGAATGCAACCTGCGCCACAGACGTTCTATGAATGATTGGGAGTGGGGGTGGGGGAGGAGGAAGGAGGGTAACTTCCATATATGCAAAGAGCAAGCGGTCATTTTCGGCACAGCATGGCGGAGGGGCTTTGGGGGCAAGTTGTCTGGCCGATCATAGGTTCTGTCGTTATCATTTCCGGCAAATTGAAACTGTGGGCAGCAGAATCAATATCCTGTCGTCTGCTCTGGAATGGTTGGTACAGTGTCCGTGGCATCGTGTCTGTGTCTACGATGCAAGCTGTCCTGTAAAATACGTTCAAACTCCAATGGACGTCTTCAATGTCCTTACTGTACCTACGGTTTAAACGTAAAGAACGCGTGTTGATTGGGCACAGAGAGAGAGAGAGAGAGAGAGAGAGAGAGAGAGAGAGAGAGAGAGAGAGAGAGAGACAGACAGACAGACAGACAGACAGACAGACAGACAGATTTACGTCGTAAAAACTAAAGGTAACCTATCCACTAAATCTTCTTATGTGTCCATAACTTTTCGATTTGTGTTGGGGACAGTTATGAAGGGGAGAATAGACTATAGCCTGGTCATGTAAGTGTTCAGTGTTCCACCAGACTGGAGATATATACCATTATTTTCAACCATCCTCATTGATCATGAGAAAAAATTTCAAATTCTTCATACACTGTACATATGACTCGAGAATGCTGATCTCTTTCTTCTTGGATGAAAATGTACGCATATCATTGTACCATTGTCCGTAGTGTAGAACTTTGACGATCGACGTCCTCAATAATCACTATATCGTTGATACTAATAGAAGAAAACTGCATGAAATATTCTGTTGCTTTAGCCTGACAGTGCTCATGAAGGTTACCTTTTTCATGTGTGTGTGTGTGTGTGTGTGTGTGTGTGTGTGTGTGTGTGTGTGTGTGTGTGTGTGTGTGTGTGTGTGTGTTGTCGGATGGAGACACGTATTTCTGAGATCAGATCATTCTATCAACTAGTGTTGCCAAGCAGTATATTGTTTTTATGACGAGTGTGTACGTGTTGTCTAAGAACATTTCACACATACTGTTAATAAATTAGGGCAAACTGTTCATGCATGAGAAAAAATAAAATAGATCCGAGTACCGGCCCTTGAAATACACCGTGAACAACGGATTACATGGTTGATAGGTATCCCTGTGCTAAAACACGTTTATTTTTTTGTCTCACAGAAATACATACAAAAGGTTTAACAAATCTGGTACGAGCCTGAGATCCCTAGTTTTTTTTTTTTTTTTTTTAAACAAACCATGGCAAATAAATCAAAAGCTTTTACAGAGTCCACCTCGAGGACACTTGTTATCTTTTCAGTGCTTATGTTTGTAAGCCACTGATCGCTTTGGTCTGTCAGTGCTGGATGGCCAGAATGGCTCGCTTTAAATTCATATTTGGTTTTGAAAAAACACAAAACATAAAGGTGAACAGAAATGTGTTCATGTTCCTCAATTCCAAGAGGTTGGAGAAAGGTGGCAGAGTGGTTAAGACGTTCGCCAGCCAATCCAACGTGTGAGAAGTGCGTGGGTTCGAGCCCTGCCTTTCTCGCCCTTTCTTTCCCAGTTTGAATGACAAATCGAACTGAACGTCAAGTTCATCGGATGGGGAATATAAGCGAGTCAGACCCGTGTGCCTTCTTGGCCCCTGCACACGTTAAAAAAAAACCCACGGCAGTTGAAAATCGAAAAGAGCAGGGGGGTTCCCCGCTGCCCTGGCAAAATTGATGTACATTGAAGATAGCCGCCTGGTATTTCTTACCAAGCCACAAAAATTGTCACTTACTGTTATCGTGTGCCATCGTGTACCGGTGGAAATGGAGGACACGTATAAACATCGCATGCATTCCTATGTGAGAAACTGGAGGAATAACTGAGATTAAATGAAAATGAGTGCCTGATACTTGAATGGTGTACGGGAAACGATTGAATGAGCGCCAGTAGGCTGCTCTTCGGCCGGCTCTGCCTGGGTAGGCAGCCCGTTGAGTGAGTGAGGTAGTGTGTTTTATTGTAAAGCGCTTAGAGCTTGGTCTGTGACCGAGGATGGGCGTTATATGAATACCCAATATGATAATAATTATATAAATAAAGCAACAAAATGAAAAAAATAGTCTGCATTTTAAGAGTATCTTTAAGTCTGTGAAAGGTTTAGGGTATAAGTTTTGGTTACGAATGAATCGGAGATATGGCCTTAGGCCTAAGTCAGCGCTTCAACAGGGAAACCAATAATTTGGCCTTCTTCTTCCCCCAACAACACTATCAGTGCCAGTAGTATTCACTTGCTCTAGATGAGTAAAAGCATTGTATGTTTTGTGTACACGCAACAGTGTGGTTCAGTACTTATATAAAATGATGAGGAAGAACAAGTAATTCATTCGTGGCTGTCTCTTTATTTCTATCGTGAATGAAGACATGCTGGAGAAATATGTGTTCCAAGATTTCAACCGATCTCTCATTGCTGTGCTTTGTATTTTTATCAATCAGCTGAATAGCAGCTTTTTGAAATGGATCGATTATCGATTTTTTAAACAAATCAGATCTTTGTCCTGATTACATAAAGCAGCCAGGAGCCTAATCACTGCATCATAATACTGGTGACAATATTTCTATCACTTTGTTTGATGTGTGAAGTAGAGTCAGTTTCTTTCTGCGTACGTAGGCTGATACTCCTGCGGACACTGCCTGTATAGACAAGCAGTGGAGTTTTTGTGTGTATGACCGTTTTTTATCCCGCCATTAAGGCAGCCATACTCCATATTCAGGGAAGGCGCATGCTATGTGTAACGTGTCATCCATACCAACGGCCAAACTGGCCTTCTCTTCCGAAAGTTGGCGATGGGATTTTACTTATGTGCAAGATTTTTTGCGTGCGTTCACACACGGAACCTCGGGTTATAGTCTCATTCGAAGGATTGTATGGGGAATGGAGTCAGAATCAATGTTAACTCCAAGGGAAAAATCCCCCTGTACCGAAATTCGAACCCGCAACCCCAGGATCATGAGTCCGGCGCTCTACCAACTGAGCTATTCCGGCCCCCTAGTAGGGTCAGTAGATGTTTTGTGATTCTCGTTGGTTTATCTGTTAGGTGATAAAGCTGATAGGATCTGAAGTGTTCGATCCAAGATGTTTTCAGTTTTTTTTTTTTTTGATATCAGCATTATCTAATAATGATATAATCGCATGAAGAAATTAAAGACAGCACTTCCCTCATTACAGTTAACTCATCCACTCAGTCAGTTTGCTCAGCTGGGATTCTTAAGATAAACCCAAAGAACATTGTGTGCTTCTTTACAGAAGATTCTTGATCTTAATGATAATTTTCGACAGGCCTGTTTTAACTTTACATTTTTGTCAATAAACACAAGACAGTCCGTTTCTCTTGGTTGGATGGCTCTTGTATTAAATTATAGTCCGCTACTACAATTACTTTTGATAAGCGTCATGTGTATGTTTTGTTTTTATTTGCTCAACAATGTACTACATTTTTTTTTCACAGGAAGCAATAATCATTTCTCTGCAACTCCACGGGGGGGACAATATGTTGAACTCCCTCAGAGGGGTCACAGTCTACAAGGATCAAATTGTTTTGCTAAATCAAACAATAAATTATTGGTCTCACAACTCACCATGCATTACGCTGCATGACATTGTACACGTCTTTGGTATTTGCAAACAACCGTCTCTCTCTCTCTCTCTCTCTCTCTCTCTCTCTCTCCTCTCTCTCTCTCTCTCTCTCTCTCTCTCTCACACACACACACACACACACACACACACACACACACACACACACACACACACACGCACGCACGCACGCATGCACGCACGCACGCACGCACACACACACACACACACACACACACACTAACGCACGCACGCACGCACGCACGCACACACGCACACAACACAACACGCGCGCGCGCGCGCACACACACACACACACACACACACACACACACACACACACACACACACACACACACACACCACAAATAAATATAATAACAGCAAAGACTACAGAGAGAAAAACTAAGGAGAGTCAGTAAGAAAGAGTGGAGAAGGAATGTGAATAGGTTCAAGGCGTCCTCCGAATTGCAGCTACATCGTGTTTTCAACAGGAAGACATTCACAGCTAAGTTTTGGAAACAAAATATAGTGAATGAATGCTTAGAAAGACCAAAAAATCAAAAAAAAAAAGTCGTTACTGGTTGTTCAACACGTAACAGGGCCACTCATTCGTAAAGCGAGGCAGATGGTTTTGTATACATGATGCATGCTTTTAGCTGTTTACTACTGCTCTGATCTCTGGTGAGAGGACAGGAATACAGAGACGAATGAAAAACTTGATCAAATCCGTCTTACCGTTAATTTATCGACTCTAAGTAAGATATAAGCAATGTTGTGATAATCCAGTTTTCCTCGAGACTGAACAAATGGAAACTGCTATCATGGTTAAAGGAAAGATGACATAAATCGCTTCGCTCATTGATCAAACGACTAAGGCTCAGAAATCGTACCTTGAAGCTGTATCCGTGTGGCTACAGTCTATGCGTTGGCGCTTTTGTCCACAACGGGAGAGCAGGAACGAGAACCAGATTGTCAAGTTCGTCTCTAACATTAACACAACATTGTTCACGCAGTTGCACAAAAGACTCATTTCCTCTCTAAACCAGTGGTCGGACAGCCGAATTCTTTACTGAGGCTGCACTAGTGTTCTGGTGGTACCCAGTGCCACAACTCCAGATACAGTAAACAGACCAATAATATTTGATGGTCCAGCACAGAGAGAGAGAGAGAGAGAGAGAGAGAGAGAGAGAGAGAGAGAGAGAGAGAGAGAGAGAGAGAGAGAGAGAGAGAGAACAAAAAGCAAGTACACGGTACCAATTCTCTGTCGCAAACATCCAGAACAAGAGGAAAGGGGAGGGAGTGGGGTTCATGATCTCCCTTCCAGCCCCCCCCCCCCCCCCCCCCCCCCCCCCCGCCTCTCCCCCCTCCCCCCGTCCCACCCCCAGTCTTCCTGCCCCTCCCCTCCCCCTTCCTCCCTCACAGTCTTTACTCAACACTACGGAATTAAATACACATCCTCGCCTCCAAAAAAACTCCCCCTTTCCCACCTCCAACCCCCTTCACCCCCCCGCCCCCTCCCAAACTCTTCACCTCAATCACAAGTGTCTTCTTCTTTCCCTGATAGCGGCACCCCACAAGTCACCTCACCCGGAAGAAAACCGCAGATGAGGAAAAACAAGACCCGACCTAAGCCCTCGACAGGGTCACGTGGGCAGCGCCAATTTATCGTTGCCTCTTGGCCCCGCGGTCTAGAACGTGGCGGTGAGGGAGGGGAGGAGCACTCGGGTCCGGGGGTTTCATTTCGGCACCTCCCGAGAAGGACGCGGCGCGACGACAAATCAAACCGCGAGTAATTTGACTTTAATCGCTGGTCACATATGATAGATGGCCAAACGAGGAGGTTGTCTGTTAAGTGAAGGATGAGGGTGAGATGAGGTGGTGAGGCTGCTGTCGCCCCTTCGTCCCTCCCCCTCCCCCCACCTCCGCCTCGTTCTCCTTCCATCCCCTCTCTTTCTCTCTCTGTTCCGCACACCTAGTTTTCTTCGTAGCCGTTCCCTCTCCTTCCTTCCACCCCGTCCTTCCTTCCCGCACTTTGGTTCATCTTCACATCACTTAATAGTCCTTGTTTAGTGGCTTACTACTACATACTCTCTTTCCTTCTTCCTTAGATCATGGAAGTGACTTGGTGTGTCTTTCTTTCGTTTACGTTTACCTTTCTTCTTTCTTTGTCTTTTCTTAACTTTTTCCTGTTTTTTTTTTTTGTTTGTTTGTTTTGTTTTTTTTGTTTGTTTGTTCGTTTTTTAAGATTTCCGTAAGTCTTTCTCTGTCAGTGTGTTTCTTTCTTTCTGTGTTTCTTCTTTCCTTTTTTTTCTTGATCTTTTCTCTGTCTGACTTGGCTTCCTGGTCCTTTTCCGCCCTAGTAGTAGTAGTAGTAGCAGCAGCAGCAGTAGTAGTAGTAGCAGTAGTAGTAGTAGTAGTAGAGTAGTAGAAGTAGCAGAAGTAGTAGCAGAAGAAGTAGTAGTAGTAGTAGCAGTAGCAGCGGCAGTAGTAGTGGTAGTGATTGCAGTGTAGTAGTAGTGGTAGTAGTAGAAGTAGTAGCAGTAGCAGCAGCAGTAGTAGTGATAGTGACAGCAGTGTAGCAGTAGTAGCAGTAGCAGCAGAAGTAGTAGTGGTAGTGATAGTGTAGTAGCAGTGGTAGTGGTAGTGATAGCAGTGCAGTAGTAGTAGTAGTAGTAGTAGTAGCAATAGTAGCAGCAGCAGCAGTAGCAGTAATAGTAGTAGCAGAAGTAGTAGCATTAGTAGTGTTTTTGTTTGTTCTTTGGTTGTTTTCAAAGGATGTGCACACGTGCACACGCGCGCGCGCGTGTGTGTGTGTGTGTGTGTGTGTGTGTGTGTGTGTGTGTGTGTGTGTGTGTGTGTGTGTGTGTGTGTGTGTGTGTGTGTGTGTGTGTGTGTGTGTGTGTGTGTGTGTGTGTGTGTGTGTGTTTTTGATTTTCATTTTAAATTTGCTGTGATTTTATACCACAAAACAACAAAACACCGATGAACGAGTGTGTTCGCGTGTTTGCACGTGTACGTGAGTACACGCTTGCCTGCGTGCTCGCAATCTATATGTACAGAGAGAGACAGTGGTATATCTCTATTTGATGCCAAGGGACCACAGACACAATCAGCCGTGCCTCCCTGACGAGTCCGATCCAGTGCACCTTCATATCTGCGTGGTAGATGATTCTGCCTAACTGACAGTATGTGCTTGAGTGGGTGAATGGGGAATAAATAAATGCTTCTCAAAATGAACCTTCAGCAAGCTTATAGTCTCCAAAGCGAGACCATCTCCAATGGGGAGAAAGCTCACTAACATATAACTCCTGGTCAGATACCGGTATTTCGAAACCTGATGTTTTCTCTCAGTGACCGCGGAAAGTGGTAATTTGACTCCTCTGCCTTTTCGGTTTTTAAGAAGAATGCTATACCAGAAAAAGGCTGGTGTGCAATACCATAGTATGTTTGTTGAGTTTTCAAAAAAACTAACTAAAGGTGCCACCTAAGAAGCAAAAGAAAATCATGAAAGAGCAAAACAAGCTACATTTTTCTTGTGAAAAGTAGAAAAATATAAAAGATAACCTCTTAAGACACAAGTGCTGAGGGCCAGTTCTTGGAATGAATCCGCAAGGGACTAAATTACAATGAAACAATAAATTCCAAGATAAGTACTGAGCACCATTCCAGCAACTTACAGAGCACTAGGTGTTGCAATGACTGCAAGAAATATTGAATTTTATAATCTGAGACATAAGAGCAAGCTTTGTTTATAATTCAATATTTCTTGCAGTCATTGCAACACCTAGCTGCTCTGTAAGTTGCTGGAATGGTGCTCGGTACTTATCCTTGGAATTTATTGTTTCCTTGCGGATTCATTCCAAGAACTGGCCCTCAGCACTTGTGTCTTAAGAGGTTATCTTTTTTATATTTTCTACTTTTCACAAGAAAATGTAGCTTGTTTTGCTCTTTCATGATTTTCTTTTGCTTCTTAGGTGGCACCTTTAGTTAGTTTTTTGAAAACTCAACAAACATACTATGGTATTGCACACCAGCCTTTTTCTGGTATAGCATTCTTCTTAAAACCGAAAAGGCAGAGGAGTCAAATTACCACTTTCCGCGGTCACTGAGGAGAACAATCAGGTTTCGAAATACCGGTATCTGACCAGGAGTTATATGTTAGTGAGCTTCTGCAAGCTTTGTTTATAATTCATATATATATATATATATATATATATATATATATATATATATATATAGTACATATAAGTGAGAGTGTATGTGTGCGCGCTCATTATTATATATGCTAGCTAACAATGTATTACGCACGCAAGGTGTCCTTACAGAAACTCCAATAATTTGTTTTCCATTTGTGTCAGGAATGTGTTATACGCACCAATAGTCTTCGAGGACACTAAAATTTGTGTTTCCATTTGTACAAGGGGATGTGTTGTGCGCACGAGTAGTCCTTGAGGACACTAAAAATTTGTGTTTCCGTTTAAGCCAAGAATGGGATTTATCAACATGGATATGCCTAATTCCTATTGGTCGGACATGAGAGGAAGGGTGGGGTGGGGGGGGGGGGGGGTAAGGGAACTTGAGTAGAGGGGAGAGAGGAAGTTGGGGCAGGAGGGGAAGGAGGGTGGACCTTTAGTGAGAAGGAAGGGGGAAACGCTTGTGGGAAGTGAGGAGGATGAAGTTGCTGGGTGGGTGGGCGGGGTTGGGTGTGTGTGTGTGTGGGGTGTGGGGGGGGGGGGGGGGGGGGGATGCAGAGAACGGGTCCCTACATGCCGCCACAGAAAGTAATTAAGAAGAGTCGGGGTGTAATCAAGCCTCCTCCAGAGAGATGGGAGTGGAGAGAGAAGGAGGGGAGAGGGGTAGAGAAGAGGAGAGGGGGTGGGGGTGGAGGAATAATTAGTAATTGGGACTAAGCGGACGACCGCAATGTCAACACGGCATGCTGGGGGCCATGGGAGAATGATACAGAAACGAATGACGCAAGGCACCCAGCTAGAGACACTCAGCTATCCATCACTCTCACCCCACCTCCCGCCCACCTCCCGAAACTCTGTCACCTCCCCACTGACCTTTTCCCCCGCCTCTATCTCTCTCTCTTGCTAGGTCTAGTTGTTTTGTTGTCTGTCTGTCTGTCTGTCTGTCTGTCTGCCTGCCTGTCCATTCATTAGTCTGTCTGTCTGTCTGCCT
>JADBJO010000439.1:245000-260000 GCA_016801955.1 Conus betulinus
CTTCCTTATCCTTTTCCTCCCTATCTCTTCTTTTCTTTCTGCTTTGTCTTCTTCTTTCTTTTCCTATTTTTCTTTTCTTCTCTTTTCTCCTTTTTTCTTTTTTTCTTTTCTTCTGCTTTTTCTCTTTCTTTCTCTGTCTTTTCTTCTGTTCTTTCTTTCTTCTTCTTTTTCCTTTCTTCTCTTCCTTCTTCTTCTTCTCCCTTCCTCTTTCTTCTTCCATCCTCCTCCTCCTCTCCTCCTCCTCCTCCTCCTCCTCCTCTCCTCCTCCTCCTTCTTCTTCTCTTCTTCTCTTCTTCTTCTTCTTCTCCCTTCTTCTGCCTCGTCCCCCTCCTCCTTATAATAGCAAATCACAAATAACATAGCATTATATAGCGCCTTGCCAGAGGTTCTAGGCGCTGACAATCCAGACTCTCGTGTACGCAACGGACTGCCTACCTGGGTAGTTGCGACTGAAGAAACCTGCCTGCCGGCGCTTCATTTCAGTCGTATCCCGTATCGTCCCCAGTCCCATTACCGGCACCATACGTCACTCACTTTCCTTACTGCCTTCATTCTTTCCATTTCCTTGCTCCTCTACGTAGCTTCTCCTTATCTTTTCTTCTACTTTCTCTTTCCTTTCTGTTTCTTTTTCTTTCCTTTCTTTCTTTCTCGTTTCGTTCTTTCATTTTTTTTTTTCTTTCTACAGGCTAGTTCTTTCCTTTCTTCTACCTATACTACTACTACCTGCTGCTGCTGCTGTTTTTAACTTCGCTGTGTTTTACTGCTGCGGGTTTTTTACTGGTGCTGCTCGCTGCGCTTGCTCGCCCTACTAAACTACATTCCTACCCTCCTACTACCTACTAACTAACTACACTACTACCCTACTACTCTGTACTACTATACTACTACTAGTGCTGGCTAAGATGGCTGCTACCACCGACCGCTAACCCCGTTCTTCTGTTCTTTCTTGCTAGATTGGTTTCGTTCTTATATGTAACAACTATCTGTTCATGTTCGTGTCGCGGTTGTCTGGTTGTTCGGCGTTGAAATTCTGAATTGTTTTTAACGTATTTTCGGCTTCTGTCCTTAAAACAAATATAACTGTCAGGTGTGTGTGTGGTGTGTGTGTTTGTGTGTGTGTGTGTGTGTGTGTGTTGTTGTGTTGTGTGTGTGTGCATGCGTTCGTGCGTGGCGTGTGTGTGTGTGTGTGTGTGTGTGTGTGTGTGTGTGTGTTGTGTGTGTTGGTGCTGCGCGCGCGCCGCGCGCGTGTGTGTGGGCGCGCGCGCGCTCGCCATGCATATGTTCTAGGCGGGCGTAGGGGTACAGTATGACGACTGAAAAAGGGAAAGTGTAGTAAGTACCAAACATACACTGTTTAATCAGTCCCTCTCCAAAATCTTTTCAAAGAAATCTTCATAACTTTTTGTTTTTTTTTTTTTTTTTTTTTTTTTTTTTTTTCACACTTCTATCTAACTTCACTGCTCACCACCGATCAAACCTATTTCGTGTTTTGATCCAAAACATCTTTCAGTTCCACCAGCACATTAATTGTTGGGGATTTTCGGACGACGTACGGCGAACGCACGACGGACGCGACGCGGGCTGCTTACAGTTGTTGTTATTTGGCCTCTGTAGTCCCTGGGGTCTACTAAACAATGACTGATTTGGCTTCTTCATTTCTTTTGAATGCGACAAATAACACTTTTTCAAACTGACGGGAACCAAATTTACATCACCGGTAATGTCATACCTCTAGATACTAAATGAAAACTTGTCTTTCGAAGCAGGTTTCAAGATGTGAGTAAGAACTCGAATGAAAGAAATTAGCGAAACAATAGCAACGAATAACGAAGCAATAGCAACGAAGCAAACAACTGTTTTTTTACGAGAAGGGTGATAGGGAGAGCGAGAGCGCAGACCCCAAGTCAAAATCACATGCAAATGTTTGCAAGCTGTCGTCGTACACAGAGAAAGAAACACAGTCCACCCCAATGGTATAATTTTGAAATGGATGTAGGATGATTCGTAAAGAACAGTTTTACGCCGTGTCTTGTTTTTGATATGAAACGGATCTCTCTCTCTCTCTCTCTCTCTCTCTCTCTCTCTCTCTCTCGCTCTCTCTCTCCCTCTCTCTCTCTCTCCTCTCTCCTCTCTTCTCTTTCTCTCTTGTATTTTATTATTTGAAAGATCATAGCTGACGTTTGATTTATTATTTTCAGCCTGGCTACATTTCATTCTCACGTTGATGATGATAATAATAATCATTGTTCTTGTTCTTATCATCATCATCATTATCATCATCATCATTTTGCATTGTTATTATTACTATAATTTTACATCATAAGTGCTAGTTGTAGTTGTATTTTTTTGTTATGTTTTTGTTGTTGTTGTTGTTGTTGTGACTTAGCACTATTATTGTCATCCTTATCATCATCATCAACACCGTTGTTGTCGTTGTCGCTGTTTATAGTTAGTTTCTTCCCTTATTCCAAAGCTTTGTGAAAGACATTATTTTCATTTTCACGCTATTGCTGTTTTATTACGTTCTTCTCAAACCAGCATTTTGATATTCTCTTTTTTCGATCTCTTTATTCGACTCTGAGTATTTCTGTAACTCTTGTGATATGGGGAGGTCCTTTTTTCTAATTTCATTGCCGACAAAATGGCAGATTAGCCTTGTAATTGAGCAGTTGGGCAGTTGATTGACTGATTGATCGATCGATGAATTAATCAATCTCCAGAGTTATGTGTTTAATTCGACAGTTGTGATCTTTCCTGATACCGGCTGTCTTCCCTGAGCATTGTTATTTGAAGAATTGCTACAGAGCAACAAATAAAACAAAGCAAAAAAGCAAAAAAAAAAAAAAAAAAAAAAAAGAAAAAAAAAAAAAAAAAAAAAGCAGACAAAATTACAACGATAACAATGACAACAAGGGATGATTTGTAAGCAGTTGCAGGACAAACACTTTAAGAAAATCGATAACAAAACAAATCGCACACACACTACAGCATACAGAAAGCCCAGAGGTGTATATAAAACCGCTTGTCCATCTATCCCACTCTATTCACAAACAGCCTGAGAAGCCCTCAACATCTGTGTTGGCTCCATGGTAGGTAAAAGTGGAGGGAAAAGATTGGTGGGGGGGTGGTGGGTATGGAATGAAATGTAGGGGGGGGGGGTGAGATGGATACAGGGTGGGGGAAGGAGAAAAGGAGGTAATAGAGAGAGGCTTAAACTGTACATATCTGCTAGAAATGATTGGATAAGTAAATGAATAAATAAATAAATAAGTGAATATAGAAGTAAATAAACAAATAAATAAGTACACGAATACATAAATGAATAAGCAAGTGAATATGAAAGTAAAAATGAACAATAGAAAAATAAATAAATAAGTAAATATATAAACAAACAAATAAAGAGTGCTTCAAAGAGAGCCAAGCAATGAGACCTATAGTGACTGCAAACAAATTGATGGGGAATCACGGGAATGTTTCCTTGTCTTCAATAGTGTACGTGCTCCTTTCTCCACGTGTGCTAGGTAAATGGGTAGCGCAAGCAGCATTTCTAGAGTGGTGTCCCCTGTGGATGTTTCGCTGTGTGAACAAACGTGCAGGTCTTCAGTCGAAGCCAGTGCCCATGATAATGGGAGCGAAAGCTGTTTTCCATGTCCTTGTCAGTTGTTCAAATTATTGGCTGTCGACGTTACCTCGCCTTTTTCCTTGTGGAGTTCTTTTCATCTTATCAGTTTTGTTTTATTTGTTTCTTCTTTCTTCTTTTTTTTTTTGGTTTTTTTGTATTGTGTTTATTTTGAGTCTGTGAATGACTGCAACCCCCCCCCCCCCCCCCTTTTTTCTTTCCTTTTTTTCCTTTTCTTTTTTTTTTTTTCCTTTTCTTTCTTTCCATCGTTCATGTTTTCTTTCTTTCTTTCTTTCTTTCCGTTCATTTCTTTCTTTCTTTCTTTCTTTTCTTTCTTTCTTTCTTTCTTCTTCTTTCTTTCTTCTTTCTTTCTTTCTTCCTTTCCTTTTGTCTTTCTGTCTCTTTGTCTGTCTGTCTTTTCTTTTTTTTTTTTTTTTTTAAATGGGATCCACTTCGTGCAAAACGGATACTCCCGCGCAGTTTATTCCAGGTGCTAGCACGTCAAATATAATATCTCAAGGTGAATACATTGTGTTTCCCCCCTCTCTCTTTTCTTTTTCACCGTCTTCTCTTCACCCCCCCCCCCCCCCCTCACCCCACTACCACTACCACAACCATTTTTTAACGATATATGAGAATCAGGGAAGATAATGGGGCATCATTAGGCTCAAAGACAACATTTAATAGTATGTTCCAGCGTTTATCAGGCCTGAGACACACAGACACCTGCTGCAGTGTTGGTCAGAATATTTGAGCGTTACTTTGAGGGGCTTGTCCGTAAAGCTTGATGAAATTCTGTCAGCCTTTCCACAGTTCCATGGCTCACTAAGCATATGAGGTAGGAGCTGGACAAGCCCCGTGAAACCCCACAGATAAATTCCTGTTAAGGGACTCAAACACACAGCCTCCCAGACTATCAATCAGCGACGCTAACCCTAGGCCACACGCCACAGTTATGATTTAGCACTAAAACGCTAGACAATCCATGCAAGCGTTTAGAAGTCTACCCTAAATTTGAGCCAGCATTTAATGTTAAACTACAATTGATTAAAACGACAACTCCCCACCTGTTATTTCCTTTGTTTTGGGGGATTCTCACCGATGAAGTCACAATCTTCAAATACATGACCTTCCCCTTAGTTAAACACACATTTCAGGCCTTCGCACTCACCCATGACCCTATTTTTGCGCCACCTCAAAAAGCGCCCAAATAGTCCCAATCCTTTGATTTTAATCTGTCTGCTTGGAACCCAGCTGGCTTGTACCTTGATGGCCATATGAAAGAAAGTGAGGAGAATCAACTTTCAGACACAATAAGGATTCTCAAATAATCTCATTGCGCCAGTCTATAAACATTCGACTCCTTAAGCACGGCCTTGGCACATTAATTATTGGTGTGCAGCCATGGCAGGATGGCTTCTGTTGCCTTGACTTCCGCAGTGCTTCTTGAGTGCTGATTTTTTTAAAAAAAATTTCTAATTTCTAAGGCTCGCCGAACAACGTAAAACAAACGAATCACAAGACATAACACGACGCGTTTCGACCTCTTAGCTCTTCTGCAGGCAAGATGCACTACACTCTGGACAACGAGAATGAACGAGCAGTCAGAAGGGTGTTGTGTCTGACGTCATCCAATTCGGTTCTCGTCAAGAAGCAGGGTTTTTCATCCACGTCTCTCTCCGCTCTGTTGACGTCCCACCGTATCACTTTGTGTCCTCCTTTCATTTCTGTTCTCAGTCAAGATTTACATTGTTTCATCCACGTCTCTGTCTGTCTCTCGTCGTGCGTGCTCGTGCGTGCGTCTGTTCTGTGTCTGTGTGTGTGTGTGTGTGTGTGTGTGTGTGTGTGTGTGTGTGTGTGTGTGTGTGTGTGTGTGTTTGTGCGAACGTCAGTACAACTTTGAGTTAATCTGACAATAAATTGGTTTCAGTCAGTCAGTTAATCGTGCGTGCGTGCGTGCAGTGCGTGCGTGCGTGCGTGCGTGCGTGCGTGTGCGTGTGTGTGTGTGTGTGTGTGTGTGTGTGTGTGTGTGTGTGTGTGCTCATTTGCTTGACTGATTGTTGTTGCGCTTTTTTTTTTTCTTTCTTTGGGCTGTCTGTTGGCGAGATAACTATTGAGCCGATGATTAACGACTGTTAGTGGGAAACAAAATGTGCCTTAGAGGACGGACGCTAATCATATCTGAAACGGATCTGTGGTCTGGATCCATATGAAAGGGCGGATCTTGAACATTTTCAGCGAAATCACGCGAGAACCACGCAAGAGAATTGTACCAAACTTGAATTAAACAAAAAGATGAAATGGAACCCAAGTACGAACCTATTAATGTTTGGGATAGATCCGGGGTCTGTATCTGAATCAAAGTTTGGATCCAAAATCCGTTTTTGACGTTCGCGAGGTCTACACTCAACGGGTTTTCTTTCTGTCTTTCTTTCTTTATCTGTTTTACTTTTTTTTTTTTCTTTTTTTTTTTTTTTTTTGGGGGGGGGGGGGGGGGAGTGGGGCGAGGTGGGGAGGGGGGGGGGGATTCTGTGAATGACTGAAAACATGCGACTGTTTTCGTGTTTTACTTTTTTAACCCCCGTTTGATTGGGGGTGGGGGGGGGGGGTGGGGTTGGAGGGTGGGTTGTTGTTGTTGTTGTTTTTCCTTGTGTGATCTTCCCTGCCTTGCAGTCACCACAAGGACGCTTCCGCGCCCGCTCATTGCCGGAGTACAAACACACCACGTGTAGACTCTGAAGCTGAAATTATTACGCTCGCTATTCGTGCGCATAAGAAATCACACTGCCCAAGCTTAGCTTGGGACTGCTTTTTTTTTTTTTTTTCATTTTAATAGAAATATTGTAATGCAATGCACTGTAATGCTGAAACAAATCAGCCTTAGTAGCTTAAATGTGTACACATGGACTTAGAACTATATCCGTTGAATTGGAAACCAATCAGATATCATCATGCTCTTCGGATGAACATGACACTGAATTACACGATTCGTGTCGTGTGTGTTTGTCCGATCTCTAGTTAGTATTGCTGAATGTATGGCATAGCGTATTCGACAAAGACATTCCTCCGAATTTCCATTGTTTCTCAGACCCATCCACCCCACCCCCACCCCCTCCCTCCTTTCACCTCCCGCTAGTGGAAAAAAAGACAGGTTGGAACAGAATCACGGAGTCAGGATTTGTTTGTGTTAGCAGTAATGAAATCCAAATCGCTTTCCTCGTCCTTACTTGATTGCTTGTTGGATGCTTGATCGTGCCAGGGTGCTGATGGTTTGCGTTTGGATGTTGTTGGCTTGGTTTCTTTTAAGTCTCTGTGTATGTAGTATTGTGTGTGTGTTGTGTGTGGTTTGTTTGTTTGTTTGTTTGCTGAGCTGGTTTATGTTTGTCACTGTCTCTGTCCTTGTTTCGTTTCTTTTTGAATGTGTGTGTGTATGTGTGTGTGTGTGTGTGTGTGTGTGTGTGTGTGAGAGAGCGAGCGCGAGAGAGAGAGTGCGTGTGTGAGTGTGTGTGTGCGTGCGTGTGCGTGTGTGTGTGTGTGTGTGTGTGTGTGTTTGTGTGTGTGTTTTCGCGTGGGCAACATTTTATTTTGCTTTTATGACAGAGCAGTCTGCAAGACGTAAAAATCCACCTAAATTTCGCGCGCAGTGCAGGGGAGTGGGGGAGAGGGTGAGAGGAGAGTAGAGGAGGGGGGGTGGAGTGGAGCGGAGGGGGGGGGGGGGGAAACAACTCGGATTAGATTTCGCGCTCGCAAAACACTATGACTACAACAAGGCGGACTCGTGAACTGGAGAGTGCATGGGAATAGCTAGGACTTTTGATTTGGCGTGTTACGGAGGCTTTCCCTTATGTGCGGGCTTGTTAGTCAATGGTGGCTATGTTAGTGACTCTGCTGGCTGCTCTCTCTCTCTCTCTCTCTCTCTCTCTCTCTCTCTCTCTCTCTCTCTCTCTCTCTCTCTCTCTCTCTTCTCCCATTCCCTCCTCTCTCTCTCTCTCTTTCTTTCTTCCTCTCTCTCTCTCTTCTCTCTCTCTCTCTCTCTCCTCTCTCTCTCTCTCTCTCTCTCTCTCTCTCTCTCTCTCTCTCTCTCTCTCTCTCTCTCTCTCTCTCTCTCTCTCTTTCCCAATCATAATGGTGCCGGTGGGACTTTTTTGTCGTAAGTTATCGCATTACGGCGGCACCGTTGATAGGTTGTGCGAGTTCGCGTTTTTATACCAGGAAGGTGCTGGGAAGGCAGAGGGAGGGGGGATGAGAGGGAATGGAGGCTGGGGATGGGGGGGGGGGGGGGGGAATGGAAGGAGGGGACACTGAAAGAAAAGGATGGCTGGGAGGTGAATGGAAGCAGGCAGAGAGAGGAGGGGGGGGAGGGGAGAAGATTTGTGGAGGGGTATGAGTGGGAATGGGGGGAGGAGGGGAGAGAAAGAACACACAGGAAGAGAGAGAGAGAGGAGAGAGAGAGAGAGAGAGAGAGAGAGAGAGAGAGAGAGAGAGAGAGAGAGAGAGAGAGAAGTGATAAGAAAAAACCAATATGCGGGTTTGGTAGAACCGGGAGAATTAGAATGATGTAAGCGGTTGAATTGCTTTTGTTGTCGTCGACATTGTTTCTTGTGAAATGTTAACTATGTTGTTTTGAGGCCATCTGTTTGTTGATGTTGAAGTCGTGGTTGCTGTTAGTGCTGCTGTTTTCTGATTGTTGTTGTTGCTGCTGTGTTGTTGTTGTTGTTGTTGCTGCTGTTGTTGTTATTGTTGTTGATGATGATGTTTTTGTTTTTAAAAAAAGGAAAAGTAAAACAATGAAATCATGGGTTTTTTTTTCTGTCGTTGTTATTCGTATAGAAGCATATATGTTGAAGAAAGTACAGTAATACACCAATAGATAAATAAGAACGAAAACCTTCATCATGATTATAACAAAACTTTAAACTCAACAGGAGAATGGTAAAATGACAGAAACATGGCACAAGAAAGAGAGAAGGGGGGGAGGGGCAGTTAATCATTCAGAGCGAGACTGAGAGCAAGCGAGCGAGCGAGCAAGAGAAAGAGACAGACAGACAGACAGACAGACAGACAGACAGACAGAAAATCATACTACGCGAGCTGTGTTCCGAAACTTCACAGTGGGTGGTTTGTAATATAGATTCTCGTTTCTAAAGGTTCTGTATGGTACAGCTACATACTTCATCATTCATTCATTCATTCATTCATTCATTCATTCATTCATTCAAGAGAGAGAGAGAGAGAGAGAGAGTGGGTGGGAGGTGCGGTGGGGGGGGACCCCAGACGAGTGTATTCATAAAGATATTGATTCAACGTACAATATCAGCACGCATTCATTACTGGCTTGTTTTCTTATCCTGGGATTTTTTTAAACTGGACCACCTGGCGAAGCGAGCCACGGTCACAAAGATACGTCATCGGCAAAACGGTCACTATAGGCGATGGCAGCAATAGGAAACTGCCTGCTGCTTCTGCTCATCTCCACTTTCACTGTTCTACAGAAGTTACTCTCCTGGCTGCACGCGCCTGGGACTCTTCCCAAATGATGGGTGTGAAACACTCCTCTGGCACCGTCCCATCTACCACGAAGCACGAAAGGAGGTCTACTCTGCAGACACACGGCTGAGAGAGAAACTCTTCCCACTTTGTAGAAAGACTCCGCGGCACTGTCACCTGACTCTGGCGTTCCTGCGAACGATGAAGAAACCGCCTGAGTCAGTTCCGGAGCTATAAATATGGATGCTGCTACTGGTAGAATCACGAAGACGGCCGCCCATCATCACGCCCTCCCATCAAAGAAGGAAAAACACCGACCATCTGCGAAGGAAGAACTTCACCTGCGCTCATGCCTGATGACGCCGTCTACCCTGGGTTTCTCCTCCCGTCTGCAGATACCGACTCCGACCAAATCTGCCAGCATACAAGGCTGCCAAGACACACGACTCCACGCTGCCTGCAGCTTGCTGCGAGGACAGACTTGTCCTTAAAAGCTTTTGCTGTGAGAACGTTGAACTCAAACTCTCTGCGATGTAGAATCTCCTCGTTGGTTTAGCCCGCTGAGGTCTGTTAAGTCACTGGTCCAGTGCCTGGCTGCAAGAACGGTTGTTTGGGGCGCGTGTACGAGGTTCGTGTTCTCGGTATGTGGGTGTGTAGGCGGGGTGATTGAGGGAGGGTTCCCTGCTGTTCGCCTGGAAAGGAATAGGATGTGCAGATAAGGGATCTGCTAGACTCTATGCAGATTCATGTCTGGGAACTCATGGGTTCAGGTCTATGACGCGTTCGTTAATCTTCTTCCTAAGTGTCTTCGTAATATCGTTCTTAGGTCAAAAATCCATATAGCAAAAAAACGTTTTCGTAATTCAGTAACTCTGGTCCTTTAGAGCCGACGTTAATCTCACATTATCGACATGAGAGACTTTAACCCACGTGTTTTTTTACAGTCTGACAACCTTGTTAGGAGTACAGCTGTTCAGTTTCGATCCCCCACCTTGTCAGGAGCATATAGCCATGTCTTTCAGGTCCAGCCACATTGTCCAGAGGACAGCTATATTCTGCATCATAGTCTTGTGCAAGGCTATGTCTTCTGAATCCTGTACCATTGTCAGAAGGGTAGCTTTCACTTCTGAATCCTGTAACATTGTCAGGAGCAGTGCTATGTTTCCTGAATCCTGCAACATTATCAGGAGCACAGCTTTGACTTTCAATTATGCAACATTGACAGGAGCAGAGCTATATTTCCTGAATCCTGCAACATTGTCAGGAGCAGAGATTTGACTTTTCATTTTTGCAACATTGATGAGAGCAGGGCCATGTCTTCTGAAATGCTGCAACATTGTTGGAAGCAGACCTTTGACTTTTCAATTTTGCAAAATTGTCAGGAACAGGGCTATGTCTTCTGAATCCTACAGCAATGGCAGTGGCAGAACTTAAATAAACTCCTGCAACATTGTCAGGAAAAGAGCTCTGGGCTTTAAAAGCCTGCATGTGCATAGGCTTGGCTTCTTTGACAAAGTTTAAGGAAGAAGTGGTCCATGTCTTTTTCCTACAACATTGTCCAGAAGAGAGTGTCTTGTCTTTTCAATCCTGCAACAATGTCAGAAGTAGACCTACGTCTTCATAATCTTGCAACAATGTCAGAAAACGCAGCGTGTCGCAATTAAGACACGTCTCTATTTTCAATCCTGCAATTTTGCCAGGAAGGAGCTTCGAAAGTATGAGGAACTTTATTATTTTCTGCGTGATGCAATAATGTCGAGAGCAGAGCTTGACTCATTAAAAACACGATTCTGTTGTTATCCATTTCGCCGGCGACCGAATAATTGCAGCAAAAGGGACTTTCCTGTTTTCAGTCTCGTGGCATTGTCACGAGCAAAGCTTTGGGCTGTAGGGAACTGTAATATGTTAAATCCTGCAACCCTGTCAAGGGCAGAGACTGACCAGTTATGGTTTTTGTTTCATATACTTTGTTGCCAGGAACAGAGATTTGGGTTTGTGGGGAGCTTCTGTCTTTTCTGTCTTGAAACACTGGAGCAGAGGTTCAGAATTGTGGAGAACTTGTGTCTTTTCAATCCTGATACATTGTGAGGAGCACAGCTATGTCTTTTCAATCTTGCAACATTGTCAGGAGCAGAGCTATGTCTTTTCAATCTTGCAACATTGTCAGGAGCAGAGCTATGTCTTTTCAATCTTGCAACATTGTCAGGAGCAGAGCTATGTCTTTTCAATCTTGCAACATTGTCAGGAGCAGAGCTATGTCTTTTCAATCTTGCAACATTTCAGGAGCAGAGCTGTCTTTCCAATCCTGCTACATCGTGAGGAGCAGAGCTTTGGAGGTGTTAGGAAACTGGTGTCTTTTCAATCTTGTCTCATTGGCAGACGAACTTTGGAGGGTGCGGAGAACTTGCGTCTTTTCCATCCTAGAACACTGCTTGAAGCAGAGCTTGGTCTAGCGAAGGGAACTGAATCTTTTTAGCCCTGAATCCTTCACCACAGCAGACCTTGGCGATGTGGAGAACCTGCGTCTTTGCCCTCTTGAATCATTGTCCGGGAGCAGAGCTTTGGAGGTGTGGGGAAAAACTTGTGCGTCTTTTCAATTCCCAAACGCTGCCTGAAGTAGGGCTTTGGAGATGTGGAGACTTTAGTGCTGGAAGGGATGCGGGAATATCTGGAACAGAAGATGAAATACTTAACACACAGCTTCAAAGTGAGGTGACTTCCGGCGGAAATTGTCTTGAAATTTGTTTTTTCCTGTTGTTTGGAGGATTTACATGTTATTCTTGACATACAGACTTCGTTGTTTTGTGTCGGGACATCACTAGAGACTTTGTAGGCATGTCAACGAAGGGGGCCATCTTGAGTCGTTGTATCACTGACGTGTTTGTGGGTGTTTGGTGTAAGGCTGGGACGTGTTGGTGGTAGGTGGATGCCTCATCGTAAGCTCCAGAGGCTATTTCTGCCAGGTCTACGGTAGCTGATACAAGGGGGGGGGGGGGGGGGGGGGGGGGGGGGACTTTATGTTTTCAGCCGACCCAAAACAAATAGAACTAAACAGTTTCGTTCTCAATTCCATCAAACCATCAAACTCATGACTAAAAACTGAAATGTCAGTAAGATCTCGGTTCAGAAAGTGTGTGTGTGTGTGTGTGTGTGTGTGTGTGTGTGTGTGTGTGTGTGATGTGGTGTGTGGTGGGTGGGTGTGGATGGGGTGGGGTGGTTGTGATTTTTGATTTGTTTAATATAGATCCATAGTCAAGTTTTTATAGCCACTCAATTTATCTTTGGAGATTAAGAAAAAGTGTTCTTGACTTGACTTGACTACCGTGAAAGAAAAACTTGTCCCCAACAGCTTTTGCTGTGAGGACGTAAAACCGAACTGTTCTAGTTTTCAGCTGTGAACATTTTTCACCGCAGAACTCAAAACAACAAACCCCACGTTTGCCTTTGCAGACGAGCCTTAGATTGAGGAGCAAAGAGATCAACACACCCGTGTGAAAATCCAGGCTGGCTTCTTGCATTTTGAATCTTCCTACGTTTCCGAGACAAAAGCTTGACAAGACACGTCGTCCGTCCTGAATCTTTTTTTTTTCCTAGGAACACAGCATGAAATCTACCATGGTTCCAATCCTGCAAACAGTAGTCACAGGGTACGAAACACATAAAACGCGGTTGCATTTTCCACTCTATACATTTCTTCTTCTTCTTCTTCTCCTCCTCCTTCTTCTTCCCTGGGACCGGAGCCAAAGGCTTGTGTAGTAAACGACGCGTATGTTTCCAATCCCGTCCTCGAGACTCACGTGCAGGTTTCTCGCTCTGTGTGCGGGCATCGGACGCAGAAACGATGACGTGCTTATGACGTGCTTATGATTCTGCCAGCCATCGCTCACCCCCTCGCTCCCTCCCCTCGCTCCCCCCTTTCCTCGCTGTCTCTGCCTCCCAGCGCATGTGCAAATGAAGACATCAACAGTGTTCTCCAGCTCTGCACGTGTCGTAAATCTCCCCTGATGCCTTTCTCACGTGCATCTGATTGTTTCACCGTGTGACAAGTTGGGGGCCCCCAAACCGCTCCCCAGTTACCGGCCCTGGGTTGCCGCTCTCCAGGGGGGGAGGAAGGAAGGAAGGAAGGAAGTGGGGGGGGGGGGGGGGGGGGGAGAGGGGGGGGGGGACGGGATGGAGGGAGAAATAGTGTCTATTGTTTTTACACTGGCAACGGTCTTTATTTTGAAAGCTTTTACACCGTGGGCCGTGCCGCGGCTCTTTATTGGCGGCAGATAAAAGGGAGCGCGAGGAAAGACGATCTTGCCGCGAGTTGCAGCCCCCTCCCCCTCCCTCCCCCCCCCCTCTCTTCCTTGCCTGTTCTCTCCAAACCACTCACCCCCCCCCCCCTCCTCCTCCTCGTCCTACCTACCTCCCACCGACAGACCTGTTGAAGAAGAAGAAGAAAGGAGAAATGGGGCACGAAGAGTAAAAGAGAAACAAGGAAAAAAGAAGGAGGAGGATGAAAAACTATCTACTACCAAACAGTGGGGGGGAAGAATGGGTGAAACAGATTAGCGCCGATTAACCACAGTTTGGGGTTGTTGGGGTTCCGTCCCTCACCCCTCCCCTCCCATCACCCCTACTCCCTCTCCCTCTCCTCATCGCCCCCTCCCTCTTCCTTTTCAGTCTTTCCCTTCCCTTCCCTCCTTCCCTCCCCCCCCCCTTCCCCACAGAGCCGTTTTTCCCTCACCCGAATTCCGCTTTTGACACCTCGGTGGCAGGGAGATGGTGGGAGATAGGTTGTTGCAGAGTGAGGAAAAAAGCAGGAGATGACAGATAGGTCTGAGAGCAGAGAGAGAGAAAGAGAGAGACAGAAGAGAGACAGAGAGAGGAGAGAAATTCGGAGAGAGAGAGACAGACAGACAGACAGACAGACAGACAGACGAGACAGAGACAGAGACAGACAGAGACAGAGACAGGCAGACAGACAGACAGAGACAGACAAACAAACAGAGACAGACAAGAGAGAGAGACAGAGAAAGAGAGAGAGGGGGAGGGGGAAGAGGAGGGGGGGGGAGAGAGAGAGAAGGAACCTGCCATTGTGGAAGACCCAACACAGCAAATGAGACCACAATTACTGACATGTACACAAATTACTGACATGGACATATGTAATTGATCAGAGTTGTTGATCAAACATTGCTGACGTCCTTGCTTCCATCCCCCCCCCCTCCCCCTCCCCCAAATTTGAATTGGGTTAAAAGTTGATGGTTAAAAAAAAGGGGATGTCTCACCGCTCCGTTCTTAGTTGCAGGCTCAGAATTTGACAGACCTTTCCTGACATGAAACGACAAAGAAAGAAAGATATGATAAATAGACTCATTACATTGACCGATCGGGACTTAGTTTCGTAAAGACATGGACGGACTGACTAACGTCTGCTGCCGCAATCATGACACGTACAGCGTAGATTCCATAACACCCCATTTATCCAGCCCTTCAGATCAATCACATCGATGACCTGGTCCGCCCAGACAGAGCACGCCATATGCTCGCATCTTTGTTAACATCCGTGTTTCAAATCTTGTTTTCAATTATTATGTGTTTTGTGTGTTTTATTTGTCATTTGGCTTGAGTTCAGCTATCTGTCTGCAGTCTGCTTCAGTCTAAATATAGTTTTATTACAATTGCTAACAAGCACACCACGAAAACGACACTTGAAAGGAAACAGTCTATCACTGTGTTACCAGTATGCCTGTTTTGAAAAAACTTTTTTTTTTTCTAATATTCGACTCGCTCCATCAAGACGGTCAACGCACTCCATTTTGCGAGCTTCATAACCGGAAGTCACTGTCCACAACGCCTGTCCGAACGGCCCTGTCCACAAGTTCACAAAAGACCCAGTGAAGCCAGCC
>JADBJO010000439.1:270000-275000 GCA_016801955.1 Conus betulinus
GGTTTGACGCAACCCATAAAATCGACTGCAGAAGGAAAAGAAGAAGCTAGACTGTCTTCGGGCTCTCCCGAATGCAAGACAAAAATTTAATGGCGGACAGCTGAAATGACCTGTGACGAAAAAGAAATGAAAAAAAAGTATGGATAATGATAATAATATTAATAAACCCATACTCTGACATGTGAGAGAAAAACGATCTTAACGCTGGCCCTTCAACACAACACGTTGAAGTTGTCACGCCATAAATTTTAAATTTGTCATGCGTCCGTTTCTTCACTCTCCTCGCGTTTTACATTCCTCTCCGCTGAGTTAAGGTAAGCAAACCATTTCGTGTGTTCTCTCGTCCATGAAATTCGTCTCCGTTCATTTCTCTTTCCTTTGTCTTTCAGTCACGACCCAGCTTAACCCCAGACTATTACCATTCTTGCAAAGACGCTGTCCTGGAGATTGGACAAGACTGTGGGTAACACTGCTGTGGTCCTCCGAACTCTCGTCATACATAGAAAGCCGTATTTTCTCTCTCACCAGTTTCATCAGCTGCACTAGTTCAGGTGCTGCGAGCTTACTCGCCTAGCGGCTCAAACATATTTCCTTATGTAGTCCCCTCTGTTCTTTATGTATATATCTATTTTCAAATGGCATGCAAAATCATGAGGAATTATGAGAACACGTAAGACGCGCTTATCCGTTAACCCGTCCGGTTGGACATCGATATCATAATGCTGCAGTCAAAATAATCGTACCCATGACCCTAACCACTGCCGTACCCCTAACCGGAAACATGCCGTACCCGTAACCGGATGAAATCATGCCCTCTTCATCCCTACGTCCGCGATTTATGCTGTATCCGCATCCGTAACCGTAAACGGCCAAATGGCACAACGCCTTATGATGTCTCCAGGGTATTAAGGAATCAACCTCTGCCAGATCCGTCTTGCGAGTTCCAAGATCCCGCAGATCCTCCTCCGGGATCCTGCAGTTCCGATCCAGGTCCTGTGCAGATCCAGTCTGGTCTTGGGCAGGTCCAAGTGCGACAGACCGGTTTTACACAACTACAATGCATGGGAAGGGTGGAACGGTGGTATGGGCGGATGTGTGCAGTAAGGAATAAGATGAAGAGACGATGAGTTAAAAAATCAAGATTATCTATCAGTATATATATATATATATATATATATATATATATATATATATATATATATGTGTGTGTGTGTGTGTGTGTGTGTGTGTGTGTGTGCACACAGTGCGCGCAGGGAGTGATCAGTATGGGTAAAACAACTTCTTGAAGCTCAGGTCAGACTTGGCATGACACCGGATCTGTATCTGCTGAACGAGAGATGTCATCCTGACTTGCGTTTCGGACAACCAAAAGAAAAGAAAAGAAAAGACAGAAAAAAAAGAAAGAAAGAAAAGAAAAAAAAAAGCAACGACAACAATAAGGGGAAAAAAAATAAAAGAAAGAGAACAAGAAAGAACAATAAAAGGGAAATCAGAGTAGCGTAAAGAGACAGGCAAACCACATCAGTCGTAAGAAATTGAAACAATCTGACATGGTCATCTCTCTTAAACGTCAAGGAACAAATCTTGCGTCAGTAGATAGGAGGAGGGAGGTGGACGGAGGGGGGCGGGGGTAAGGCATATTATATATGTGCATGCTTAGCAATAGACAGGCAGGTCTGATACACGTCCCTCTGACAATCGAACCAGCAAAGGGGTTATGTGCGCAGTCACCTCTACCCCACAGTGCCAGTGATGACCTACTTTTTACTGTCAGGACGAGCGTCACGTGCAACTCCCCCCCCCCCCCCCCCCCCACAGTGCTGCTGTACGCATCATTGCGACAGGATGGGTGGGGTGGGTGTGGGGAGGTGGGAGAGGGCCTGAAGAGGATTTGGGGGAAGGGGAAGGGGGGGGGGAGGAGGAGGGCGAATGAGCGGTCAGCTGCGTGTTGATGCAAGAAAGGTCATTAGTAGGTCTTCGGGGACTGGGACTTACGCGGTTCCAGGAAGAGTCACGCGGGGGGGGTGGAGGTGAGAGAGAGAGAGAGAGAGAGAGACAGAGACAGGGAGAGAGACACAGAGAGAGATAGGAGGGGTGATGAGGAGGGCCATGGGGCGGATGAAGGGCGGACAGTTGATGAGTTGAGGACAGACAGCATCATCAACACGGGCATCATTAGTGGGCTGTCTGCACATCGTTACCTGGGACTGTTGTCTTTGTGGGACACACTCACTGGGGAGAGTTCTTTTGCAACGTCAATGACGCGGCGGGAGAGGGATGAGGGATGATAATCTCGTCTTGTTTTCTGACACATGCTCGTCCAAAGCTCGCGCGTGTGCATGGGTAGGCACACACACACACACACACACACACACACACACACATAATCAAGCGCCCCTTCCCTCCCCCCCACCGCGCGTGCGCGCGCGCGCGCACACACATATACACACACACATGCGCGCGCGCGTGCGCGCGCACTCAAGTATTCTCTCTCTCTCTCTCTCTCTCTCTCTCTCTCTCTCTCCGCCCTTCCGCCTCTCTCCCTCCCTCTCCCCCTCTCTTTGTCTCTGAGATGACCAACAAACCTTGTTAAGTAGCCCCATGGAGTCCACGAAATGTTAACGCTTTCGTTGCCACCAAGAGAGAAAGGAAGATGGAGAACCTGCGAGGGGGGAAGGGTTGGGGAGAGGGCAGGGGGGTTGAGGCGCGGTTACTAAAAATGATACCTAAACCACAAAGAAGAAGCCACTGAAATAATAACTAAACCACAAAGGAAATGTTTCAAGGAACGGGACAGGCATGGGGGGGGGGGGGACCCTTGAGGGCTCCGAGTGAGGCGAGGGGTGGTGGTGGTGGTGGGGGGGTGGGGGGGATGATAGGGGAGCAGGAGGTGAAAGCAGGTTTAGGGTAGGAGGAAGGGGAGGACGAGGGGGAGTGGGGTGATTGGGGAGAGTGGAGAGTGGAGATGCTAGGGGGAAGGGAGGGGGAGGGATGAAGAGGTTTGCGGACACATTCCGCGTGTCACCAAGCTGACAGCGTTTAGCTCCCCTGATCCTCTTTTGCCTTCTCTCGTTCTTTGTCTCCCAGCGCCTCTGTGTGTGTGTGTGTGTGTGTGTGTGTGTGTGTGTGTGTTGGTGTGGGTGAGTGTGTGTGTCTGTGAGTGTGTGAGTGTGCGTGTGTGTAAGTGAGTGTATGTGTGTGTGTGTGTGTGTGTGTGTGTGTGTGTGTGTGTGTGTGTGTGTGTGTGATTGTCTCAATGTGTGTGTGTGTGTGTGTGTGTGTGTGTGTGTGTGTATGTGTGTGTGTGTGTGTGTGTGTGTGTGTGTGTGTGTGTGTGTGTGTGTGATTGTCTCAATGTGTGTGTGTGTGTGTATGTGTGTGTGTGTGTGGTGTGTGTGTGTGTGTGAAAAAGTGCATGCGGGAACGCCTGTCTCTGTTGTGCTATTCAGTCTTTATAGGTAGAAGTAGTAGTTTGTTGGGTGGGGGGGGGGGGGGGGGTGACTAGCTAGCCTGGTGTTGACTAGCTAGCCTGTCCGCAGCTTATTTTTTAGGATACTGTCTGTCTGTTTGTCTGTCTGACTATCGTCTCTCTCTCTCTCTCTCTCTCTCTCTCTCTCTCTCTCTCTCTCACACACACACACACACACACACACACACACACACACACATATATATATATATATATATATATATATATACGACTGCACGTGTACGCGTGGTTTTCACCGTAAACAAAATGGGGAAAAAATCCAGTGAAACCAGATACAACTCCCCCCCCCCCCCAACCCCAGCAACATAGTTCTACACCTTCCAGGCTCTGTTAGGAAAAGTGCCATCTACCTATATCTACATACGGTTAACAGGTACAGACATACTACAAGTTTCCCTTTCAATGTCTAATGAAAAATCCACACACACACGTCCTCCACCCACCACCACCACCACCACCCCACCCACGTACCACCACCACCCTCATTACCTGCCCTTCCCAACCCCTCCCACCCCCTTACCTACCCCAGTACCGGGGGTTCGGTGCCTTTTCTGGTGTTCTGTGAGAGCGCTGAGATAAGTGGAGCAATAACCAAGCTTTACGTTTGACAGACAAGGCAGAACCCCTGCTCTGATAAAATCCAGGTTGCAGGTTGGTGGTCGGCGAGGGGTTCAGCGTTTGAACACCAGGTCCAGCAGTCAAGTCCCTGTTGTTAGTTCCAGTCCCTACTAGTTCCAACCTTGTTGTTGTTGTTCTGGTGGGTGTCAGGGTACTTAAGATAGGTTCCCTTACTCCTCAATGTCACTTCAGTGCTTATCTCCCCTGTCTACCAAAGCGTCGAACACAAAACCGATCCATTGCTACTTTCCAACGTCGCAGGAGCCCAGATTGGCGTGGGGGTGGGGGATCACCATGTGCCTTGGCGCAGCGGTTAGCCTTGCGGATTACCGGCAGGGCAGTTGTGGTTTGATTCCGATTTGGAACCATTCATATTTGTGAGATTTTTTTTTTTTTTGCCCCGTAACTGTCTCCTACCCAAAGCTTAGTTTGCTTCGGGCTCAACCGGGAAGACTTCTTCTTCTTCTTCTTCTTCTTCTTCTTCTTCAGCGTTCCAGTATCTGGTAGCGTGTGAACTCGTTTTAACCTGTTAGGGATACTCACACTACACTCGAGAGTATAGCCAGTTCACTCCGACTTCGTTGAGTGCAGAAATTTGTGGGAAGAGGTTGTGGGAAAAGATAGATAAAAGATATGGTAGAGACAGAAAGGACAGTGGACGACAGTACAGCAAAGGAGGAGACCGAGTTACTGATGAGCGAAAGGAAAAGGGGACGTTACTAGCACAGAATGTCCAGAAGGTGGGGAAACTATTTGTACAAAAGACCCCCGGTATCCCCACGGGGGGACGGGAAGAACCACATTGTCGAGTTTATCCATTTAATGGATTCGTCTCCAGTTGCCTGAGTGCAGGTGCCCGTATCTCCGGGGCCTGGTTGATGCCGTGAGATAT
>JADBJO010000439.1:282500-287500 GCA_016801955.1 Conus betulinus
ATATTGTATTGTATTATATTACGTATTTAAGTTTCGTACGGTATTACGTTAGGGACTACATATTTTACAACATATCAAATCATACTGTAATAAAGTGTGAAAAACGGTTAAGGAGACTAAACTAACTCGGGTCTCATGATACAAACATTTTTGGTAAATCAATGAAATCTTTCAGTCACCATGGACTACGACAAATGATGTTATTGCAAAATAGCACAGACGATTTCACATTTTGGGTCATCTCTATTATATCTTATAATGATGTTATTATGAAATGATGTAGACCATTGTATTTCATCGTTCATGCCATTTACATATTGTGTCTTATTGTATGATAGTTAATTGACTATTCATGTTACATTATATTGTATTGTATCTTTTAAATAGTATATTTTTTTCATTAGATTACATTACATTCTATTGTATTGTATTGTATTTTTGTAATGTATTACGTTACATCCTAATGATATGATATGATATGATATGATATGATATGATGATATGATATGATATGATATGATATGATATGATATGATATGATATGAAATGATATGATATGACATTATTTGATATGATAATGTGATTTAATATATGCCATCATATTATAGCAAATCATGTCGTATCATAATTATATTACATTACAATTACGTTACATTACATTACATTACATTACATTACATTACATATATTACATCATCTCATATCAAATTATATCATATCATATATATATATCATATCATATCATATCATATCATATCATATCATATCATATCATATCATATCATATTATATTATATTATTATATATTATATTATATTATATTATATTATATTATATTATATTATATTACTCAAAATATAAAACTAGCAAAACACTGGCGTGTCAAGACCAAAGCATTATATTATATCATACTACATGATATCATGTTATGTTATATTACTATATCATTTCATATTATATCATATCATATCATATCGTATCGTATATCGTATCGTATCGTATCGTATTATATTATATTATATTATATTATATTATATTATATTATATTATATTATATTATATTATTATATTATATTATATTATATTATATCATATTATATTTATATATTATACATATTAGGCCTATATTCGATCAGATTACATTACATTAGGCCTACATTATGTTACAATGTATCCTATCCTATAATATGATATGATATGATATGATGTGATACGATATGATATCATATCATATCGTATTATATTATATTATATTATATTATATTATATTATATTATATTATATTATATTATATTATATTATTGTATCATATTATATCATATCATATATAGATATTATATTATATTATATTATATTATATTATATTATATTATATTATATTATATTATATTATATTATATTACTCCAATGATGAAAATAACAGAATACTGGCGTGTCAATACCAAAGCATTTTCAATTAGATCAACCTTCAGTTTCAGTGACCACGACAAGTAGCCTAATGCTATTCTAAAATAACGTGAACCGTTTCACCTCATTAGTCACATTATACATGTAAAAGCTCTCTTATACTTTGTTCTGAAGTAAGCTTTTTTCATCTTTAGAAATAGATTGAATTTAAAGGAAATGTTACCATATTAAAATGAATCATTACACTACATTATATTGTGTTTCTGTTCTGTTCTGTTGTGTATTATTCTATGGTGTGTCACTACAATCATTTCAGCTCAGTGAATGTTACAATATTTTCTGTATTATATGATATGATATGAAATGTTATGATTTGATACGATAGGATAAAATCCGTGTTACGTTATGTGAAAATCATATCATAGTGTTCTATATCATAATTATCATACCAAACCAAACCATGCCATATGATGTAGTTTTGTATTGTACTATATTGTGTTACATTACATTTTGACACACTGAACTTATGTGAGCTCATGATTTATTTCAAAAGGACATTGCGAATTTTAAGTGAAGTATAGACAGTGAAACAACATTAAAACAAAAACAGTACACATGTAAATAAAATAATAATAATTTTAAAAAACGGGGGGAAAAACAGTACACATGTCTTTCTAATTAGTGGTAAATTCAGGTATAGAAACCCAATTTCACAGAGGAAAGTCTACAATTTCAGAGCAACACTCGGATTGGACAAAGAAAAAAAAAAAAAGAAAGAAAGAAAGTCTCGAATGTGGAAAAAAAAAGTCTGCAAAAGATTCTGCTTCTTATAATAACACCGAAGCGGAATAATGAATCATATGTAGTCTTTTTTTTTTTCAATTCTTGAAGAGATTATTCTCTCTCTCTCTCTCTCTCTCTCTCTCTCTCTCTCTCTCTCTCTCTCTCTCTCTCCTCTCTCCTCTCTCTCTCTCTCCTCCACTCTCCTCTCTCTCTGTGGTAGTAGTGGTGTGTGTGTGTGTGAATGAGAGAGAGAGTACGTGTGTGTGTGTGTGTGTGTGTGTGTGTGTGTGTGTGTGTGTGTGTGTGTGTGTGTGTGTGTTTTGCGCGCACGCGCGAGCATATGTGTGTATCTGCACTTGTTTGTGCGCGCTGATAAAATTTTCCTGTCAAGCATTTTATACGTTTTTCAAATCCCGCGGTTTTTTTTTTTTTCTTTGAAACAAAACGATTTCTTATGATACTTATGTAAACACACGGATTGTTTATAATGTGCCAAGAAAACACATCCTTTCAGTGAAGAGGGGGAGCACGTGCAGGGCCTGCGCGCTCGCAGGTTCAACCTACGGTTACTCTGAAAAAATATTCGAAGAAATTCCAAAAGTGTTTGCAACAAAAGATTCGTACCTGCAGCCCCCTCTCTCTCTCTGTCTCTCTGTCTCTCTGTCTCTCTCTCTCTCTCTCTCTCTCTCTCTCTCTCTCTCTCTCTCTCTCTCCAAAAACCAACAAGATACCGATGAAATATAGACATCTCTCTCTCTCTCTCATCTAAGTTTTGAAAAAAGCACCATTGAAATATACAAAAAAAACACAAACAAACAAACAAACAAACAAAACACACACATACACACACACAGAAGGAAGAGACCGGATACTTAGTCATCCACGATTTTTAAGCTTTTTTAATACATACATGGTATGCTTTTTGTTGAATTCATTCGAAAGACGGGTATATGAGGAATAGGGGGGGGGGGGGGGGGGGGGGGGGGGGGGGGGGGGGGGGTGTGCACGTACTCACTTAGTTGCATGCAAATAGATTTTGAACCCTGACACCAAATGATATAGTTTACGGAGAGTTTGGTCGTTATAGGTACTCTATATACCCACTTTACAAGAGCACTCCACACACACACACACACACACACACACACACACACACACCACACACACTCACACTATACACACCACACCACAACACAACACACACACACACAACACACACACACACACACACACACCAAACTCTCTCTCTCTCTCTCTCCTCTCTCTCTCTCTCTCTCCCGAAACCCACCACATCTCTCGCACAATGCGTGGAGTGGGAATGGTCGGTCGGTCGGTCGGTCGGTGAGTTTCCTTCAAACAAATCAATACGTGTCGCCCAACTCCCTGCCACCGACAGACGGTGCAAACCCTCAGACGGTCTCGCAGCGGCGCCAGGTGCTCCTTTCAGGTTGGCGAGGGGGAGGGGGGGGGGGGGGTGGAGATGGGGGGAGTCAGGGGAGGTGGGATGGGAAGGGAGGGCTTTGGTGAGAGGGTTGGGTGGGGGGGTGGGGGGAGTAGGGTGAGTGTGTAGAGGAACTGTGGTGGACTGTGTGTCTCAGCGGCAAGAGAAGCTGTTGGTCTTATTATTAAAACAACGACAGCCGCTTGGATAGCATGGCACCTTCTGGGCATTCCACTGTCATCGTCATGACAGAAGGCAAACGAGCTCAGTTCTGGGACATAGGTTGCTATACTAGACCGCAAGCAGCCCGAGACACAGACAACCCTGTGCTTGCCTCTGTGTGTGTGTGTGTGTGTGTGTGTGTGTGTGTGTGTGTGTGTGTGTGTGAGAGAGAGAGAGAGAGAGAGAGAGAACAGAGAACAACAAGAGAACAAGAACAAGAACATATTTATTGCCGTATGAAAACCAGAGGTTTTGTGGGGCACAGATGATCAAGTTAAGACATTCAACTCAACTAAACTAAGCCCAGCGTTGTCACATCTTGCAACATAACATTAGTAGCAGAAAGAAAAAGCACACGTGTGTGTGTGTGTGTGTGTGTGTGTGTGTGTGTGTGTGTGTGTGTGTGGTGTGTGTGAATTGGGTTGAGTTCGGACGTTTGTGCTCGAGCGCGAGAGACACCGTCTACCCGAAGTTGGAGTATGGCTGCCTTAATGGCGGGATAAAAAAAAAATCATACACACAAAACTCCACTCCCTTTGGTGGGTAGGTAGGATTAATCCTTGCCTGTCTATACAGGGAATGTTCGCAGGAGTTTCAGCCTGCGTACGCAGAAGAAAAAAAAAAAAGAAAGAAAGAAAGAAAAGTGCACGTGCACACAGTTGCGCGCGAATACAGATAGACAGGCACACACATAAACATACACACACAGGCGCGTGCGCGCTTGCGCGCTCACACGCACGCACCCATGCATGCGAACACACACGCGCGCGCGCACGCGCACACAGACACACGCAAACAGGCACACACAATATTATACACATATACGTACACATACACGCGCACGCGCGCACACACACACTCTCACACACACACACACACACACACACACACACACACACACACACACCACACACACACACACACACACACACACATACGCACGCACGCACGCACACACACACACACACACACACACACACACACACACACACACACACGCGCACGCACGCACGCACGCACGCACGCACGCACACACACACACACACACACACACACACACACACAATGTCAATGTCAGAGAGACAGACTGACAGACAGACAGACACACAGAGACAGAGACAGACAGAAAGAGAGAGAGACAGAGACA
>JADBJO010000439.1:295000-302500 GCA_016801955.1 Conus betulinus
TTCCTCCCCTCCCCCACCCCCGACCACCACCACCACCATTCCCAGCCCCTCCCTTTCTTTCCTTCCCCCCGCCCATACACACACTCTCCCCCTCATCCTTCCCCATCACGCCCCCACCCCCCCAATCCCCCCCCCCCCCGCCCGCCCACCACCCATCTCTTCACTCATCCCCCACCACCTTAGCCTGACCAGGTGGACCCCATGAGGAGATCATTGCGGGAGGTTCCCTCCATTAGAGCTTCTTCGGTAATGAAGACCTTAATTAGAGACCTCTCCAGGTCAACAAATTAGGGCGACGGTGAGAAGCTGCCAGCAGCCCTTTACAGAAAGGAGACCCAGGCACTTCTGACTAAGGAGGTGAAGAAAGAGTCCCATCAACATCATCATCCCCCCCCCCCCCCCCCACCAACTTCCCTCTCTCTCTCCCATTCACCCATCACCCCCCCCCCCCTCAAGACCTGACGCTGAGAAGGGGTGAGGATTCGGAGGTGGAAAAAGATGTCGTGTGGGTGGGTGAGGGGGGGTGGGGGGGGGGGGGGGTAGCGGGTTGGGGAAGGGGGTGGGGGTGCCTGTTATGCCCCCCCCCCCCCCCCCCCTGCCAGTCGGGAGGAGAATCTGGAGGAGACAGGACTCCAGCCGTTGACCTGGTTGTTGATCAACTGGATGTTGAGGCTTACTCTCTGTATCATTTTAAAAGCCAGATTGTCACTGATGAACTTTAAACTGGCGTGCGTGAAAGGAGGTTTTTAACATCCTTTCCATCTCTCCGTCCGTCTCTCGGTCTCTGTCTGTTTGTCTCTGTGTCTCCCTGTTGTCTCTGTGTTTCTCTCTCTCTCTCTCTCTCCTCTCTCTCTCTCCTCTCTCTCTCTCTCTCCTCTCTCTCTCTCTCTCTCTCTCTCTCTCTGTGTGTGTGTGTGTGTGTGTGTGTGTGTGTGTGTGTGTGTGTGTGTGTGTGTGTCCCTGTCTCTGTCTCTGTTCCCTGTTCCTCGTCTGTCTGTCCTGTCTGTCTGTCTCTCTGTCTCTGTCTCCTCTCTCTCTCTCTCTCTCTCTCCTCTCTCTCTCTCTCTCTCTCTCTCTCTCTCTCCTCTTCTCTCTCTCTCAGTAATTTGTCGTCGCCCTTCCGTCAGAAGAAAAAAAAATGCAAATTTAGAAACAATTTTTCATTCCCCTTTCTGATTATGACTTTTGAATACTGTTTTTTAAGCCTGTGAGTTTAATAGTAGCCGTTGTTCTAGAATACTGAAAAAAAAAGTGTCATAAAGTGTCTTCTAACCAAACCTCATTTATGTTTACATGGTGTTGTAGTTTTTTGTGTTGTTGTTGTTTTGTTGTTTTAAGTTGAGAATTAGCAGTCAACATTGCTGTATCATTTGATCCACAGCATATGTCCAATGAACATAATTATGCTTGAAATTAATGAATCTGTCGGCAAAGATTAAACACAGATTATGGAAAGTAGATAAATGAATACATACATAAATACATAGATATGCAAATGGACAGATCAGCGAATGAATGAATGAATGATTGAATGGATACATAAGTAAACGAATGAATGAATAATGAAGTAAACTAATAAATAATATTTGCGCTTTTTCGATGTATCGATCTGAAAGAGGCATTACACGGATTACAAGAGATCCCCATGGACGCAAAAAACACAGGGAAAAAAAGACACCTCCAACAAACAAAGAAACAAACAAACAAACAAACAAGCCTGCCATAAGAAACCATGAGCCGATGAAATCTACGTGCCCGGAGCAATCTCTCTTTTAGCTTAATAATTTTTGTTGTGGAACTGATCGTAAACGAAGCTTACGTCATTCTGTTGTAAGGCTGTTGTTGTTTAAACCATGCTGCATCTCCATTTTCTCTATAAATGACGGACGTATGTCCATAAACCAGAGCTTCGCAGCTGAAACGTCATCTTTCTCCACCCCCTTCTCTCCCCTTCTCCCCCCCCCCCTTCCCCTCCCCCCTTCCCCTCCCCCCCCCCCCCCCCCCCCCCCCCCCCATGTTAAGTGCAGCTCCTACGTCAAACTGCAACCCCTTCAGTAACTCGTCACCCCCCATTAGCACCTCCTCCCCCTCCCCCCCTCCACCCACCACCCTCTGGTTCCACACCCCCCCACCACCTCCTCTCTCTCTGCTTCTCTCTCTCTCTCCCTCTCTCTGAGTCTCTCTCTCTCTCTCGCTCTCTGTCTCTGTCTCTCTCTCTCAGGCTGGATCCTCTCTCTGTCACTGTCTCTGCTTCTCTTCTTTCTCCTCTCATCCTCTCTCCTCTCTCTCTCTCTCTCTCTCTCTGCTCTCTCTGTCTCCCGCCCCCCCCTCTCTCTCTCTCATCGCTGCGCTCATCGTTCCTCTCTCTGCTCACTGTCTCTCGCTCTCTCTTTCTTTCTCCTCATCGATGCTCTCTCTCTTCTCCTCTCTCTCTCTCTCTCCTCTCGCTCTCTCTCGTCTCTCTCTCTCTCTCTCTCTCTTCTCTCTCTCTCTCCTCTCTCCTCTCTCTCTCCCTCCTCTCTCTCTCGCTCCCCTCTGATCTCCTCTCTCTCTCTCTCACTTCTCTGGTTCCCTCGCCTCTCTCTCGTTCGCTGCCCTCTCTCTCTCTCTCTCTCTCGGGGTCGTCCTCCCTCTCTCTCCTCTCTCTCTCTCTCTCCTCTCTCTCTCTCTTTCTTCCCTCTCGCCTCTCTCTCTCTCCCTCTCCCTCTTATCTCTCTCGCTCTCTCTCTCTCTCTCTCGCTCTCTCTCTCTCGCTCGCTCGCTCGCTCATCGCTGCTCTCTTCACATCGTCTTAGCGCCTTCTTGCCGTTCAAAGACCTCACTGGGAGCTCCCCCTAGGGGGGAGTGCTCATTATGCACCAGTGGCGGAAATGGCTCCCAGCGCGCGGGGCAGCAAAGCGCAGCCACCGTGTCAATGCCTGCAATAATGCCCCCCCTTGTTCACGCGCAGCGCGAGATTTTGCTCTCTGGCGTGTTGGCGTGGGAAATCGTTTAGAGTGCGGATAATTCACTGTGAAAGATTGTCCGTCGGCCTCCCCCCCCCCCCCCCCTTTCCTCGTTCTCTCCCCATCCCCCCCATCTCCCCCCCCCCCCCCCCCCCTCTTCTTTCTCCTTCCATTCCCATTCCCACCCTCATCCCACACCACACCCCCTCCCGCGCGCACTTTGACGTCACACAAACTGTTTCACAAGGGAAAGGGACGGCAGGCGACCTCTGACGGCACATGTGTGTGTGTGTGTGGGGGGGGGGGGGGGGGGGGGGGCGCCTGCGCGCGCACGCGCGCCTGATTTTTTTATATGCAGAATTTACTACGTAATTTTTGCTCATTTTTTATTTCTACCATATACTATTTGGATTGTGATAGGGTTCGTTATCTTTTGAGAGAGAAAAAGCAAGGTTTAGTCTTTTTCTTTTTCTGTTGTTGTTGTTGTTGTTGTTGTTGTTGTGTTCTTGCTTCTTCTTTTTTTCTATAAACACATACGAAACGTAGCTACTTGTGCAGAAATCAGTTCGGATCAAAATATTTTTCAATGTAAATAGTATCTTTCAATAACAAAAGAGACTAAACAGAAACAACCTATATGCGACATGACAGACAAGTCAAAGGAAAGAGGAAGACGACAAGAGAGAGGGGATGAGGACGGAGAGGGAGATAGGGGTTGGGAGGTGGGGTGGGAACGGGCAGAGGGGGCAAGGGGTGTGTGTGTGTGGGGGGGGGGGGGGGGGATGGGACGTCTTTACAATCTTCAATATTTAGTATTTCGATAATGATGATTAAGATAATGATTAAGAGTGGTGTTGATAATTGAATTTTGTTATTGCTGCTGCTGCTGCTGCTGATGATGATGATGATGATGATGATCATCATCATCATCATCATCATCATCATCATCATCACAATTATTATCATCACCATTATTTTTTGTTGTTGCTGTTGCCGTCGTGGTAATTGTTGGTGGTGTTGTTGTTGTTGTTATCATCATCATCATCATTATTGCTGCTGTTGTTTTGATGTTGTTCCTGTTGTCGTCGTCGTTGTTACTGAAAACGACAAGCAGTATGGAAACAGTCAAAATAATTGCGCTAGATTACCATTGTCTTGTCTATTTCACCATTATAGATTACCATTGTCTTGTCTATTTCACCATTATTGTTATTATCGTTGTTGTTGCTGTTGTAAGTGATTTCTTTACTCTTATTTCAGTTGTCGTTTTTATTGTTGTTTGTTGTTCATAGATGATGATGATGATGATGACCATGACGATGACCATGATAATGATGACGATAGAAGAAGGTTATAATGGCAAAATCGAAGTGGTGATTTTAAGTAATCACTCATGGTGTATGCAGTAAGCCTACATCTTTCTCTTAAATGTTATCATCACTTCACTATCATCGTCATCATTATCGTCATCATCATCTTTGTCACTATATGGTTTTATCATTATCTTCTTCGGCATATAAAACCCTCAACCTTTGTCAGTAGGGTTTACGGATATGCAAGAGCGAGCACGGGAAAAAATGCTTTCTAAAACTGAAGAGAAAAGATAAATAAACAACAGAGACTATGCATAGGTATAGGTAGAATGAGTATCTGTTTCAATTAAATAATTTCATCCGCTTCACCAGACTGTGAAAGACTTTATAAGCAGAGTCCATACATGGCCGGAAACGGGGGTGACGAGGGGGGGGGGGGGGGGGGGGTCATAGAATAATGTGTAATACGGTATATTTGAATGACCACCGTATAATGAATAAACATGGCGGTTTTAGTTAAAAATTTCAGCTTATTTAATAATTGTTAGCTCCCTTTAACCTTCAATATTATAACACAATAAGATTATACTATACTATACTATACTATACTATACTATACTATATAATATAATATAATATAATATAATGTATGACATGATATAATGTAATATAATATACAATACATCATAATTAACTCTGATTTGATACGACATGGTATAACATGATGCAACATGATATGATATAGTGTAATACAACACAAAACAATACTAGAATACAACATAATTCAATGTAATATAATGTGATCAAATATACTATGATTTAATATGATATAACATGATATGACATATTATATAATATAATAAGATGTAATTTAATATGATTTGATATAAGACAATACAGTATGATATAATACAATAATATCATATCATAAATATGATAAGATATAATATAATATGATATTATATAATACAATATAACATGATATAATATTATATAACATCTGTACATTGTTATGTTGGCTTTTAAGGATTCTCAAAACCAGTTGACTTAGTTACTTGCTTGCACTGTACACGTACGCACATTAGCTTACGCATTTTACACTGCGCCGCACACACACACACACACACACACACACACACACACACACACACTCACGGAAAAAGGCAGTGCTTCACAATCTGCCCTCCAATCCTCAAAAAAAAAAAACCAAAGCAAAATCAGATGCAAAAAAAAAAAAACAAGTAAACAAAAATGATATCTGACACGTCATACAGGGGAAAAAAGTGGGGATATGGACAAAATAATAGTCTGGAGGGGTGTGTGGGGTGTATGTGGAGGAAGCGGAAAGTAGGGGTGGGTGGGTTGTGGAGGGATTAGTGTGCTGTTTGACTGAATGGCGAACTTTAAAATAAAGTAATTTAGAAATAGCCAAAAATGGAGATTCAACAACGTGAAAATCCGTATGTGTGTATGTTTTGTTTGTTTATGTGTTTGGATTTCCACGGTTTGCCTAATAGTTTTTTCACATTGTAGTCTAGGTTATAGCATGTAATTTTCCAAACATAGATTTCATCGGTTTTGTTTGTTTCACCAGTGTATACCCCCACCGTCCCCACTCACCATGGGGAGGTGAAAGCAGGATTCTTACTAGTATAGGCTCTGACTGTATTGATACATCTTCAAACTGTCAACAAAACCCTACTTTTAAAAGAAATCCGAAAATGTTAACATTCAGGCCGTGGGGTATTTTCACCGTTCATTGGATTCAATTCGCGACAGTAAACATCACAAAACAGATTGTGTTCAGAATGGTTTCTTTGTCAATGAGTCTTAATTTGTCGCCATCGATCAATCGATATCTGTCAGGTCGGGGATTTTAGTTTTTGTTTGTTCTGTTTTCTTTTGCTTATAAGGTTTCAGCAGATGTATTGTTTTGTTTTTGTTGTTTGTAGGGGTTTTTTTGTTGGGGCTTTTTTTGTTTGTTTTTTTTGTTGTTGTTGATTTTTTCCCTTTAGATGGCAGATACTGGCGGCCTTTAATTTTGGACGAGTTATAACGTTGCGTATAGCCAAACAGTTGGGTAATCTCATTCTGTGTCGCTGGGACTGATTAATGAGCTACAAGCCACGTTGAACAGGCTGGGCTTGGCGGCACATCAAAGAGGGAAGATTAGCAAGGGGGGTTCCCCCAAGTTAAGGAGGGGGAGTGGGTTAGGGGTGGGGTCTAGGAAAAAAAAATAAATGGCTGGTTGCCCCCTCTTAAAACAAGACAACCGGCAGATCGACAGAGGTCTGCTCTCCAGTTACATTTCGGCTGCTGTTTTACATTTTAGTGCACATTTAGTAGGTGTAAACATTTAGAACGCGAGAGAGAGAAAGAGAGTGAGAGAGGGAGGAAGTGGAAAAAGAGAGGGATGGGGACAGAGAGTGAAGGGCAGGAGGATGGATGGGGATGGAAGGAGGAGGGAGGAGGGGGAGAAAGAGTTATTCTTTTGTGTGTGTGCGTGTGTGTGTGGTGTGTGTGTGTGTGTGTGTGTGGGTGTGTGTGTGTGCATGCGTGCGCGCGCGCCCGCGCGCGCGATGCGCGTGTTGTGTGTGTGTGTGTGTGTGTGGTGTGTGTGTGTGTGTGTGTGTGTGTGTGTGGCGTGTGTGTGTTTGTGTGTGTGTGTGTGGGGTGTGTTGAGAGAGGAGAGAGACGGAGAGAGAGAGAAGAGAGAGAGAGAGGAGAGAGAGAATCTTTATTTCTTTCGCAAGGTAACAGATAGCAAATTATAGGTTTTTTTTCTTGTTTGTTCTTGCCCCGCTCAAAAAAGTAACAGACTAAGCCTGACCTAGCATGGACTACGACTAAGCATGACAAACGACTCAGTCCCCCCCCCCCCCCCCCCCCCCCCCCCGATCTCTACAAAACTTTTCACAAAACGTATATTGTCTTCAAAACGTACATTAATAAAAAAAAATGGGGATGAGTTGCTTCTCCATAAACCACGATGCCATGGAATGAGATGAAAAAGAAAAAAAAAATGAAACAACAAACAAGAATGAATAAACTAATTACGAGAGAAAACAACAGCAGCATCAGCACCAACAACAACAACGACAACAACAAACAAACAAAACAACAACACACACAACACACACACATCACACAACACACACACCACACACACAACACAAACATACACACAACACACACACACACACCCACACACACACACACACACTACATACACAACACACACA
>JADBJO010000439.1:307500-335000 GCA_016801955.1 Conus betulinus
AGGATCAGAACAAGAAGAAACAAGAAAAGCAAAGAGAAAAAGAAAAGAAAGGTTGCAATGAGAGAAGATCAGAAGAAAGAAAAACCCTTTACAATCTCCAAAGAGAAAAATCTATGGTAGGTGGAGCAGTAGCCACAACAGCCAACAGGCACAGAATAGTAGACATGTATACAGCGGGTAACAAAGATGTTTAATATATGGATAATTAAACATTTACTGGACGGGTTCATTTCTCGGCTGTCCTGTCTTACGAGAACTGCTTGGGTTTCTTGATCTCTATTTAAAACAACAACAACAACAACTTCGTGTTTATAATGTGTGTAATTGGCGATACCCAAAATCTTGCTGCACACCAAAAATCTGCTTGAGTATAGGAACTGTGACGTGCAGTCTTTGAATACTTTTGTAAAATTCGGAGAATTAACAATGAATAGATAGATAGCTGGAAAATGTTATATAAATAGACAAATAAATAGATTAAAGAAATTGAACTAAAAAAAAATAATAATAATAATAAATTCCAGGGCTTGTCAGATTATGTCGGGTGTGTACAGCATATTGTACTGAAAGGGGCTACATGTAATGCGCGCATTGATGTAAAACCCCGACCCAGTGCATCATATGGAACTGGCTTTTTCCCTGTGTTTAACGTCTTGTCGTTCTGGGGATAGTAGTCGACGGCATAGGTCCCTACGTTCAATGAACTTTCAATGACGTGTTGTTTTACGTGATGACCATTAGAGTTGCATACGCATGGGCCCCTTTCACCTGTCCTGTAAGGATGGTTATCCACGTTGATCCAGTCAAGTGAGATGGTATGATTGGTCGTAAGGACTTTAATCTGACTGATCACCTAGAATTGTACAGATGTTTCAGCTGAATATGGAAAGAATACTTGCTGTACATCTTCGACGTTTCCGATTCATTTTAGACATCCATCTGTCGTAAATCCTACCTTTAGAATCATGCAACTCGTCCATCTTTTTAATTTCGCGAGGAGAGAGAGAGAGAGAGAGAGACAGACAGACAGACAGACAGAGACAGACAGAGACACAGACAGACAGAGAGACACAGACAGAGAGAGGATATTTTTTCTCCCCACACCACATCCGACACATATTCGCACTGTCATAGTACAGACGGCCCGTGCATTATTTATCCGCCCACACGGTTTTTCCCGTGCTCCCGTCACCAGCACGTACATCCCGTCGCAAAGCATGTTCCAGTTGTCAGTGTGTCGGGCTTTTTTCCACCAGAGCTCGCTCGCTGTCAGAGCGAAGCAGCTGATCCTCCCCCATTGTTGGGCAGGAGGAGGGTTGAAGAGAACGAAGTGTAGCCAGCAGTATCGATCGGCGCCACCCTTGTTCCTGCTGCATGTTCTGTCCTCCTCCCTGGTGAAACAAACCGGGGGGGGGGGGGGGGGGGGGGGGGGGGTTCTGTATTGGGTGGCTGCTCCAACTGCCGCTCAGGGAAATCAGAGTGTGAGGGATGGGGCTGGAGATTAGGACTGTCCCCTTCTTCAAGAGAAGAGAATGGGGCACTGAGAGAGAGAGAGAGAGAGAGAGAGAGAGAGAGAGAGAGAGAGAGAGAGAATTAGGCATACACATAACGTCCAGAGAGAGAGAGAGAGAGAGAGACAGAGAGACAGAGAGAGAGAGGCATACACATAACGTCCACAGAGAGAGAGAGAGAGAGAGAATTAGGCGCATACATAACTTCCAATCAGAGACACACAGAGAGAGAGTCAGGCACACAAATGACTTCCATTCAGAGCACGCTATTATTTATAGCATATGGAGAAAACAAAAATAATGGCGTTTCGTAATTAGAGAATATTTCCTATCGGACTTCTAGCTATTAAAGACAACATTTATCTTGTTCGTGTTGAGATGGAGTGGATTTTAAACAGACAGACAGTGAATCAGACACGAAGCTTCTTAAACGTTGGTTTGGTGTTTGTTTGTTTGTTTGTTTTTCACCTCTGTGTCTGTATTAAACTATGTGGTTGGGTCTCGTCCATCCCCCCCTCCCCTCACACACACACACACACACACACACCACCCCACCCTCCCGCCCGAGTTCTGTCAACTTCGTTCCGATTGGTCCAGACCAATAGGGGTCGTTCATGTGTTAGACCTGACAAGAAAGCTCTCTCGGCATTCCCGAGTGAAGTTGTCGGCCGTTTATGACACTGTGCTGTGTGTTTATTTATGATTCAAAGTTCATCATTGGGAGATGGGGGAGAGGGAAAGGAAGGGAGGTGGGGGGGGGGGGGGGGGGAGAGAGAAGGGGTGCGTGAATTCAGTTGAACGAACTCAACAGACTATGATGATCACGTATAATTGACGACTTTGCACCCACAACCAAATGTGGAGATTTATTTCACCCATTCAAAAATAAAAGATATATATATATATATATATATATATATATATATATATACATAATATGATATATATATATATATATATATATATATATATATATGTGTGCGCGCGCGCGCGCACACACACACACACACACACACACACACACACACACACACACACACACGCACATATATGTGCGTGTGTGTGTGTGTGTGTGTGTGTGTGTGTGTGTGTGTGTATAAGAGGAGGATATTTTTACTTAAACTTTCCAGATGATCAAAATAGTACCGACATAAAGAAAAGGGAATGGTATGGAAGCATGCTGGCATCCAAAGCCAAAAGGAAAGCAACTAAGATCCTCGAGGAAGATATCAAAAAGAGGGAAAACAGTTATCATCTGGAGCATCCCAAGTGACGAGAGTTGGGAGTGGGTCGGTGTGTCCTTTAGGGGAAGGACTTGGAGTATTTTTTCTCTATTAGAGTTGTGTTAAAATTTCACCTCCACCCTCTCTCTTACTCATTATGGAAGGAGCAACTTTCCGGTGCTAGTCATCGAAAGAAAATTCTTTTTATCTCGGGACTGTTAAAATACTCAATAGTGTGTCAGGGATAAGTTTTTTCTTTAGGCTTGTACTCTTAAAAGTACTTGTAGCTCCGAGAGACAGAATTAGAGAGAAGTTCAAACATTCAGTACTGGTTGAACAACAAAGAACTGACACACAAGTTAAGTGCTCTTTCACACATCACTTTACTTGTTTATATAAAGGGTAAAATATCGGATCTACTTCACAAAAGTCAGTTCAGGCTGCTGTTTTGGTTCACACTGTTTCATCATTAAGAGAAGGGAAAGTTCTGGATGAGTTGAGTTGGAGTCTACTTGGATTATCAGAACTTATCTGATGTTGGAGAGGAGAATTGATATCTCTCTAGTTGCTGGTGACTGATCCACATTTCTGTAGACCTGCTGTTCAATTGATGGGCTGCAGTGTGTGGTCACTACCAGGTATGCCAAGGGTAGACAGGGACCCAGGTTTCTAGAACAAACAGAACCTGGTCTGTAATTAAATAGCTGAGAGTCTGGCTTGTCGAGTTCACACACTTGCCCTCTGGCTTTCAATAAATGTGTGAGATCTCAGCCAACAAAGGATTAGACTAGCATAAATATATCTGCCATAATTATCCATCTCCACTTTTGTTCAGATTTTCAGTGGAGTTTACACAGGGGTAGGAGACAGTAATACAATACTAAACAATTTATTCAAATACCTCTTCAATGTTTCTTATCAATTAATTTGCAGTAACTTGGAATACACTAAGCCCAAGTACACATGTGGTGTAGACTTAGAGACACACACTACAAAGCATTCCAACAATCACCAGTATTCACAAATCAGCTTAACAGTTTTCACCTAGTATAGGCATACTGCTTTTCCAAACAGAATTTATCATTTAGTTATCATCTTAACAGATAGAATGGCATACTGGCAAAAGTCAGATTGTTAACAAAGAATCTTAACCAAGCACGGTAACAGCTTGTACCAAGTTGTGGCAACCAAACTATTTCACAACAGAATACTCATTCATCATCTTGACAGATGACGCCAAGTATTGGCATAAAAATTATACTTTTAAAACCACATGGCATACATACAACCAATGCATAGTCTCAAAATTTAGTAACATACTTTCAACTTACAGTTCTGGGAGATCAGTGAATCCTAGACAAGGAGATTCAGAGCAAGTGAGATAACCATTCCCTCTCTCTGGTTTACCCCCTGTTGTCTTTGTGGCTACACTATATTGTATCTACAGCTGGTCTGTGGAAGCAGTGCTTGTTCACTAGGGGTTTCCCCTTTTTATGGCCAAACTGTCTATTTCGGTTCCTGTTCTGGTTGGCTTGGTGTCCCTAAACACAAAGGAAAGGGAGGGGAGGGGGTGGTCATTTCCCACCCCCTACAGTGGAAAGGAACACTTTCAAACATTCGAAAATACAAATTTTAAATGAAATTAATAGCGAACCGCAAAAAAAAAAAAAAAAAAAAAACGTAGACAAATGAATCACAAGACAAAACTCGACGCGTAAGGCATAAGCGAATTCACAAAGTAATGAAATGGGAAAAGATATAATGTAAGGGGCACGAGTACCAGAACATTCTGGATTAAAACTATTGTTTACCATAGTACCAGAACACTCTGGATTGGAAACTATTGTTTATTATAGTACCAGAACACTATTAGAAACCATTGTTTATTATAGTACCAGAACATTCTGGATTAGAATCGATTGTTCATTATACCACCAGAACATTCTGGATTAGAAACTATTGTTTATTGTAGTACCAGAACACTCTGAATTAGAAATTATTGTTTATTACACACTGTGGTCAAGAGACTAACAGAATGTTTGGAAACAGAGCGAGTAAAGACCCAAGCCTGGAATCTGAAGCTTGTTGTTCCCTTGTTTCTGTGAATGCTTCGGGTATATTCAGCTTTTCACGATCACCGGCACAAGAACAGGGATGACGACTGGGCCAAGTGTAGGCTGGGTGAGTTGGTCTTGCGTGACTGTTTGTTTGTTTAGCTTTTTTTTCCGATTCCAGTCTTTGAACAGGTAAAATGCCAAGACTAACGCCCTTCGACTGCCAGCAAGTTTGCGGAATTAAGCGAAAAGCGTTGTCAGACATCTAATACAGTAATTTACATGTATATAATGGCCAAGAGAGAGAGAGAGAGAGAGAGAGAGAGAAGAGAGAGAGAGAGAGAGGCAAGAAAGAGAAATCTTAAAAAACAAACTCAGTCTGATTCAGTTTTGCCATGATGTGTTTGTTTGTTTTGTTTGTTTATCACAACTCTAAATCTTCAGTACAGACAAGATGGATGTTGGTTTGTGGTTGGAGAGGCTGGGGTCAGAAAGGAATTAATCTTTTCCCATTAAGTCCTTCGATCGATGTGTTTACGCGCACAATTTTCACACTTAAAGAAAAAAGGATAGTATGGAAACGTATTGGCGTCTAAAGACGATAATAGATGTTTCCCTCTGGAAAACAGCTATTAATTTGAGGGAGTTAACGAAATTATTTGGAGGATCACAACTACTTTTTTTCCTTGGGGTCATACTAGTTTTCATCAGGGTCACAACTGTTTCTCTGTTTTCCTGGGGATAATAACTGTTTTCCCATGAGGATTATCCTTGTTTTCTTGAAGAAAACAGAAATTATCATCTCAAGGACTACTTCGTTAGCAGAGAAAGCAGTAATGGTCGTTAATATAGCGGCACAGTAGGGAAAATGGTTGTCATCCCAGGCATTTTGTTCTTTCACCTGAAGGATAGTTATTACTATTTCCCGGTGAAAATGTGGAAAACACTTATGATCTCTGGTGACAACATCAATAATAACTGTCTTCCTCGGGAAAAAAAAAAAAACGGAAAAAACACTTGTGATTGTTTTTTTTTTTTTTGTTTTTTTTTTTTTTTTTTTGTTTTTTGTTTTTTGTTTTTTTTTTGTTTTTTTTTTGGGGGGGAGGACTTCCTATCCCAAAGAACATTACGAAGGATGACAGCATCACCCTGTTTTCCCTTGAGATCAAAACTGCTTTCCGTGAAACTCAGCTGTTACCGGCTTACGAAGCTAGATGCTGACATATAATACGTCCTCCAGTGACGATTTGCCAATCATTTCTACAGCAGATAGAAGGGGGGTTCTTCTTCTTCTTCTTCTTCTTCTGCGTACGCGGGCTGGTACTCCTGCGGACACTCCCTATATGGACAGGCAAGTATTAATCCCATCTGTGTGCATGACCGTTTTTTATATCCCTCCATTAAGACAGCCATACTCCATCTTCGAGGAAGGTGCATGCTATGTGTAACGTGTCATCCATACCAACGGCCAAACTGGCCTTCTCTTCCGAAAGCTGGTGATGGGATCTTACGTGTGTGCAAGATGTTATGCGTGCGTTCACACACGGAACCTCGGTTTACAAAGTGAGTGAAAGAGGGGGCAGTGCTGTAGAACTGATGGATAGTTTAAGAATGATTCTTAGTGAGCCCGCCCAAAACAAGAACAGACAAATCACAAGACAGAACACGACGCGTTTCGATCTCGTAGGCCTTCGTCAGGCAAGATAAACTCCATTCAGAACAATGACAACGAAGAACGAACAATCACTTCTCTTGTCACAGTCGGCGCCAGATGGGCCCTGATGGGACAGTGCTTGATGATGTGGTATCACGAAATACACTTTGGGGTGGTTTTTTGTATGCATTGCAAGTTTCATTATTGTTTGTTTGTTTCGTTGAATGTATCTCTGTCAATGGCAAGATCAATCTGACGTCAAAATTTCAGTTTTTTAAAGGACAAAGGATACTTGGTTTTCCCGCCTGGTCCTCCTTCCCTCCCTCCCTTCCCTCTCCCCCCCCCCCCCCCCCCCCTCCCCTCCCCACCCCCAACTGCTCTTTTTCCCCACCTCCCCCCCCTTAGTACCACTCCCCCCCCCCCCCCCCCCCACAGATTTTCACCACCGACGACAGGCTGTCGATGCCCGGGTCAAATTAGCATAAAGTCACGTGACCCTCCCGCGCGCGCGAGTCTGTGGCGCACGTTCATTGCGCAAAGCGGCTTGAAACAATGGGCATGCGCCGGAAACGTGGTTAGCGCGCGCCCACACCCCCTGATGGCGGGGCGGATCGGGGGGAAGTGAGGGGTGAAAGGATTTCTCTATGGGCCAAAGTGCCCCCCTCTCAGTCACCCCCTCTCCCCTCCCTCCCCTCCCCACCCTCACCCCACCCCCACACCCTCCCTCTCCATTCTTTCAGTCTCGGCCCTTCATCGCGCTGTCTTGTCGTTCCAGTGAGCGCACTTTGGCCCGGCGCATCCAATTCTTGTTAATGAAAATTTTATACCCCCGTTTATATTAATTCATTTTCTCGGTGATAAAGTTCAATTCCGGCGACTTTTTCAGCCCACGGTATGCCACATTGACCAGAAATTGACACCCGGGAGGACACATGACCGCGCACGCGCGCCCGGCGGCGTAGCCAAGGGAAGCTGTCACTGTCACTCCTTGCGATTGGCTGGGCCCTCCAGTCCGCGCAAGAGGGAGCCGGGGGGGGAGGGGGGTGGGGGGCAGAGTGACGTTGGCTCACGAGCATTAAGGCCTGACTCTCCCCCCCCCCCCCTCCACCACTACCATCCCCTTCCCCTCTCTATCATCTCCTCGCTCCCCTCTCTCTCTTCTCAACGACAACTCGCCGTTTGTTGGTCGGCGAGAGCGCGTGAAAATGTAACCTTGTTAGACCTACAAGCGTCCCTTGAAACAAAAATCAAGTTGGGCGGATGTTGAAATAATGGAATCACTTCAGACCGCCTTCAGGGGGAGCCCACGTCGCTACTGGCTGCCAAAGGAGGATTTGATGAGGGGGCCATTGATTTGGGTCTGGGAGGAGGGGGGGGGGGGGGCAAAACTGGGCGGTTAGAGAAGGATGGAGAGGGGGGTGGGGGTGGAAGGGAGGCGACAGAGGGAAAGGAGGGGATGGTTTAGGGTGGGGGGTGGGAGGGGGTGTACGGCTAATGCGGGACGCGAGGGATGAGATGAGAGAGAGAGAGCCCCAAACGATCGTGGCTCGGTATGCATCCTCATGCAGATGAGTTTTCCACACTAATGACTCCACGATCGAACCCTTCTCAGTTTATTTCCAACGGCACACATCTGGCTCTTCCAGTTTTTCTTCTTTTTTTTTTTTTTTTGGTCTTTCTTTCTTTCTTTGCCTTTTTCATTCGTTGTTTTTTTTTTGTTTGTCTGTTTAAAGGTTGATTCTCGTTCATATTGTAAAATGAAAAGGACAAAAAAAAAAAACCACCAGTGAGATGAATGGAAAAGGAAAGGCAAAGGGGAAGAAGAGTCTTTTTTGCACTCCCAGTCCTTATACAACAGGAAGTACTTTACAGTGGGATCGAAGAAAAATGCTGTCTGTCTGTCTGTCTGTCTGTCTGTCTGTCCATGGTCAAAAATGCGTTCCACTCGTTCCAGACAAAACTTCTGGGCCGATCTTTCTGAAAATTTGTAGGTATGTTCATTATGGGTCACGGATGATGCCCGTTGTTTTGTTTTACCAGAATAGCCGTTATCAACGGCTATAAATGATAATTTTTTTAAAAAGTCAAGTCCGATAAGGCACCACACTGTCGAGGTTTTCTTCCACTAACTGGAAATTGTCTCCCCTGTCTGTCACTGTACTGGGAGTACGTTTTATTTGTTTTGCATCTCGTTTGTTGTTGTTATTTTTAGTCGCTGCACATTCATTATACGGTTCATGATTTAGGCAGCAGTCACATGCATGGTCTGTTTGCCGTATCTGATCATATTCCATTTGGGACGTGAGAGAGAGAAGGAAGCGATTACATTTTACGTTAAGATGGGGGTGGTGGGTGAAGGTTGCACTGGTATTCAAACATTGCAGAAAAAAAAAATGAATAACTAAATGTACTTAGAAGCCAAATTGCACGGTTTAGCAGCACACGCGCGCGATACAGGCTGGTTACCTCCAGTAGAGGTGAAGTTGCAGGTTTGTTGTATTCAGGATTCACGCCCAAACCCAGTTCAGGTGATCTGGCAGATAGAGGCAAACCATTTATGGAGAAGAGGGGTGAGAGGGGTATGTGTGTTCAGGGCACCTATCGAACACTACCGTCACTACCAGAGCAACAACACTTCAAGTTAGGCACAGAGAATGGTCGTTTTTTTATGTTTTGTCCTGGTGGGAGGTTCGACCTCCAAACCACCCACGGCGAACTCGATGCCCATTTGCCGCTGAGCCCAACGAAACGGTGTACCCTGACTGCTTTTATCATTCCCCCCCACTGCCCGCCCGTTACCCCCCCCCCCCTCTCTCTCTCTCTCTCTCTCTCTCTCTCTCTCTCTCTCTCTCTCTCTCTCTCCTCTCCCTGCTGTCTGCTTCAGCTGCAATCTCACCCACCGCAGAGGTCCCGAAGCCCCCAGCCCCCCTCTCTGGAGAAATCTCCGCCACGAAGTCGGCGACGGCCGGTCGGCGAAAGAAAAACAGCACCAGGGTCCGACAACTCCACCGACCGGCCCGCATTATCTCCCTTTCCCTCTGCCCGAAAAGTGAGAAAGCACATTTCTATGAACGATAACTTCATTGCAAAACACTATTCCCACTGACATCACGTCCCTTGCGAACCAATTAGGCCACGTGGGTGCCGAGGAGATCTGCGCATGAACGGAAGCTGGTTTGTTGGGGGGGGGGGGTTGAGGAGGAGGAAGAGGATCGGGAGGAGGAGAAGAGGAGGAGGTGGATCCTGATGATCTTGTGGAGAACCTGAGTGTTGTCGACTTCCAGTGTGGTCCTGCCCCTCCACTCTCCCCCCCCCCCCCCCCCATGCCCTCACAACCGCTCTCCTCCCACTCCCTACCCCCCACGCGGTGGGGAATCACGACCTCTGGGCTCCCCCGAGATGTGTGTGTGTGTGTGTGTGTGTGTGTGTGTGTGTGTGTGTGTGTGTGTGTGTGTGTGTGTGTGATGTTGTGTGTGTGTGTGTGTGTGTGTGTGTGTGTGTGTGTGTTGTGTGTGTATGCGTTGATGTGTGCGTGTGTGTTGATGTGTGTGTGTGTGTGTGTTGATGTGTGTGTGTATGTGTGTTGTGTGTGTGGTGTGTGTGTGTGTGTGTGTGTGTGTGTGCATAATTCGGGATGGAGAAGAAGGGGCACGGGGAAGAATGGTAGGGGGAGACTGGGCTGAAGAGGGCAAAGAGAGACGGGGGGGGGGGGGGGGGGGGAGGGGGAGGGGAGGGGGAGGACGAAGTTCTGTTTTCGGCCCCCCCCACCGACCCCCCCCCCCCCCCCTTCCATTTTCCCTCCCCCCCCCCCCCCCCCCCCCCCCCTCAACAGAACCCGTCTGTTGATGAGGAGGCGAGGCTCTAAACAGATATGTCGGGCTTGTTTTCCTCTGCCACAGTCAGACAACCATGGCGGCGATGTTTCTGATTTATAGAGGTGGGGGTGGGAGGGTGTAGGGGGAGGGGGGGGGGGGGAGGCTCGGGGTGGGGGGAAGGGGCAGATGGAGGTGATGCGAGGGTCTGCAGTAAACATTGCAACCAGTCGGAGGCACGGCAGGGGGCCCGAACGAAGGAGCGGGGAGGGGGAGGAGGAGAAACGAAGATTAGGATTAGGGTGGGGGTGGAGGGTGCCTTTGCACAGAGAAAGAGAGAGACAGAGACAGAGACAGAGAAAGAGAGAGATAATCTTTGCGAGGGAGAGACAGAGAGAGAGACAGAGAGACGGGGGGGGGGGGGGGGGGGGGGGGGAGAGAGAGAGAGAGAGAGAGAGAGAGAGAGAGAGAGAGAGAGAGAGGAGAGAGGGAGTATCTTTGCAAGATAGAGACAGAAAGACAGGGAGAGACAGCGAGATGGGAGGAGAGAGAGAGAATCTTTGAAGGATGATGAGAGAGAGAGATGAGGAGAGAGAGAGAGGAGAGAGGAGAGAGAGAGAGAGAGAGAGAGAGAGAGAGAAGAGAGAGAGAGAGAGAGAAGCCATTGGTGCGAGAGAGAGGGAGAAAGAGACGCTGTTAGTACAAGAGAGAGACAGACTGACTGACAGACAGACTGCGAGGGAGGGATGAGAGCGTGAGGGGGTGGGGGGGGGGGGGGGGGGGGGAGCGATGGAGGGAGAGAAAGAGATGCTGTTAGTACGAGAGAGACAGAGGCAGACAGACAGACAGACAGACAGAGACAGAGAGGAAGAAGAAGAAGAAGAAGAAAGAGGAGAGAGAGAGAGAGAGAGAAAGAGAGAAAGAGAGAGAGAGAGAGAGAGAGAGACTGGAGAGGAGAGAGAGACGAGAGAGAGAGGAGAGAGAGTGTGAGTTACGAGAGAGAGACAGAGAGAGAGTGTGAGAGTGTGTGTGTGTGTGTGGTGTGTGTGTGTGTGTATGTGTGTTTACTACCAGCGTGGAGCTAGGAGAGAGAGAGAGAGAGACAGAGAGAGAGAGAGAGAGAGAGAGAGAGAGAGAGAGAGAGCGCAGCAGGGTGTGACGGACCAGCACGGTCCCATTGGGAGAGACCCACCAGTGTGTGATGTGTGCCTGCTTTCCCGCGACTGCCTTGAACACCTCATATATGCACGTGCGGCTAACTTCGCAGTCACCGGAAGGCGCACACCGTACATGCTCAGAGGCATGTTATGGATGGACATGGACGCATACTTAAGCGCACGAGAGAGAGGAGAGAGAGAGGCTGTTAGTACAAGAGAGAGAAAGAATGAACACACACACACACCACACACACACACACACACACACACACGAATATCCTCTTCCTTCTCCTCCCTCCCCCCTCTCCCATCTCGCCATGCCTCCCGTCACTTCATTGATCTCCTTTCCACCCCTTTCTAACATATCCAACACACAGGGTTTTTTTCTCACATCCCAACTCCTCTCTCTGTCTGTCTGTCTGTCTGACTCTGTTTCTGTCTGTCTGTCACTGTGTCTCTGTTTTCTGTCTCTGTCTGTCTGTCTGTCTGTCTGTCTCTCTCTCTCTCTCTCTCTCTCTCTGTGCGTACGCGCGTGCGCGAGTCACACACACACACACACACACACGCACACACACACGTACACAACACACACACACACACACACACACACACCACACACACAGTTCAAATCACCCCATTACCTCTAGCCTTCCTCCCACACACACACACACCCCCCACTCCATCCCACCCATCCTAACTCCTATCCACTCCACTCCCCACCACTCCTCCCCGACACCCCCACTTCCACCTCCTCCTCACCCAACCACCACCTCCTTCACCTCACATACATGAGACCCCCTCTCCAACAACAACAACCAACAATAACAACAACAGTAATGTGTCCACAATAATAAAAGAGACAAAAAGGGGGAGCGGGTGAGGGTGGCTGGGAATTCGGAGGAAGCGAGCAAGCACTGTGTTTATATGAAAATACAATAATGAAGAAGTACATCATAGAAAGGACGGAGGGGGGGGGGGGGGGGGGGGGGGGGGGGGGGGGGGTCGGCCTCAGGAGGAGGAGGGGGAGGAGAGAGGGGTGGGGTTAACAGAGGAGGTGGAGGAAGAAGAGGAGGGGAATGAGGAGGAGGAGGAAGAGGGGGGAAGAGGAAGTAGAGGAAGAGGCTAACGCATCGCCAAAGGCGCCCGACTTAAGCGATTCTCCAGCCTCCTTGTTAAAATGCCATGTTATTTTTTGATGGTCCGATTTGCCTCTTTCTTCTCTCCTGACAGTTCGGCTGACAGAATGGTGCCAGACCACCCCTGCAGATGTATATATATATATATATATGCTGTTGCAGTGCCCGCCTGCAACACTTTCCACATTGGAACCGATAGAAGAAAAGGGGGTTAGGGAGGATGGTGGGAGGGGTAGGGGTGGGGGAGGAGGGGGAAAGGTGCGGCGGAGGGGGACTGACTGACGATGTGTGGTAGAAGAAGGGGGTAGGGAGGGGGGGGGGGGGGGGGGGGCTGAGGGTTGGGGGTGTTCTTGGGCATTCGAATATCACAAACACAAGCTGCCAGGATTGCGATAGAAACTTGATAGGTTTGCCCAGAAAAGTAAAACAAACTGAGCTTCGATGGAGACAAAAGTCTACTATTGTCGGGGTTTTAAGATTATTTTCTCCCCAAGATTCTCTCTCTCTCTCTCTATCTCTCTCTCTCTCTCTCTCTCTCTCTCTTTCTTTCTCTCTATCTCTCTCTCTCTCTCTCTCTCTCTCTCTCTCTCTCTCTCTTACACACACACACACACACACACACACACACACACACGCCAACACACACACGCACACACACACACGCACGCACGCACGCACGCACGCACGCACGCACGCACGCACACACACACACACACACACACACACACACACACACCTCTCATATGATGATGTCAACAATATATATGAAATTCGACTCGAGACTTGCTGTATCAGTGACAGCATTGCCACGGATAAAACTGAGTAAATAAACTTCATGAAATAAAAAAGAGAGAGAAGAGAGAGAGAGAGAGAGAGAGAGAGAGCGAGGAGAGAAGAGATGAGAGAGAGAGAGAAAGAGAGAGAGAGAGAGAGAGACTTGCTGCATCAGAGGACAGCGTTTGTGCAATGAGTGTCGAGTAAAGCGTTTGTGCAATAATGTCGAGTAAAGTTTCGAAAGAAACCAGAGAGAGAGAGAGAGAGAGAGACAGACAGACAGACAGACAGACACAGACTGACAGACAGACACAGAGACAGAGAGAGGGAGAACAAACAGATAAACATTTAGAGAAATATGTGAATAAGTAAATAAATAATGAGTAAATGTGTATATATATAGAAAGAGAGATGGATGGATAAATAAATAAATAAATGAAATAAATAAATAAAACGAAAAAAAGAAACAAAAGACGGAGAGACACATTGAAACATACACGCTTATCACACATAATGAAAACTGGCTGAAGGTGACAAGCGCCCATTATATATATATGTGTGTGTGTGTGTGTGTGTGTGTGTGTGTGTGTGTGTGTAGCCGGACAATTAAGTAGTGGGGGGGAAAAACAAGTGCAGACTAACAATTCTTCCGTCATTATAATGATGACTTGGAAAAGATTTAAAGTAAAATCATAATTTTTTTTTTTCTAAAAGGGCCCGGGGGGGTTGAAGGTGAAGAAAATGGGAACATGAAAATAAAGAAAATATACTATAAATATGAAAACTCTTCACTAGCTGCATGAGGGAACCATCGCAATCCCTCCCGAAGGAAGATCTATTAGTATTACCTGCTTCTAGGACTTTCGTCCGCTGGATGGGACTCATCAGGGAGACACAGCTGATAATGTCTGTGCTCATGGCGTCAAATAGAGACACAGCACAGTCCATAACTCTGTGGTGTTCACCACCCTCAGTGGAAACAAACTTACGACAGGCGAAGATAACCCCTTCCTCCTGTCCTTTCTACTTCTTTAGACAAGACCAAGGTCTCATGTAGAATGATTCTCTTTGGCGAGTGGTCGATGGGGTGGGGGATGGGGGGTAGGGAGGTTAGGGGATTCAGGGAATAAAGCGAGGGATTGGAGAGAGAGGAAGGCAAGTTGGGAGGGGCAAGGGGGAGGGGGGGGGGCTCCATGTTTCCCGGTCGTCGTCGGATGGGCATCTAACTGAAGTGTGGATTTGAAATCGGGTTGACATCGTTCACACGGATTGAAAACACAGGAAAAAGTGGATGTCTATATCTGATTTAACCCTCTTATACTCGCAACGGGACAATCCGGGACTTAACGTCGGGCGCCTGTTCTTTCCCGTACCGGGAGTTACCGGGACCTCTCCGCGGGAATTTTCCATCACGCGCAGTGATCACGTGTGTAGACACACACAGTCGCAGACAGTAACTAGGAAGACTCAGGCATGGGCCAATCATGTGTTGGCACTATTTTTTGGGTGATGGTACCGTGTGTGTTCATTGAGAAATAGGCACAGAACGCAGCGAGTAACTTTGTGAATGGAAACTGACCGACTTTCACAATGGCGGCTTTCTCGTCTGCTACAAACGATGAAGAGATGATCGACTACTCGCAAGAGGAGTTAGATCAAATTATTGTAGAAGTAGAGACGTTTGAAAGAAAGATGGAGAATAAAGGTGATATAGAAGTAGGTAGTGCTGTTGAAGAAGACAGTGAAGTGCAAAGCGACCGGGAATACAATGTTCCACGCAGCGCTTCAGACAAAATGGCGGCCCGCGCGACACATGGCACGGCAGGGTGCATCAGTTTCAGGAACCCACTGGGCCGGCTCAATCGTTACCTGACACTGCTACACCACTTAATTTTTTCGTTTTGTTTGTTCCTGTGTTTTTTTAAGACTGCTGCCGATGATACAAACAGGTATGCAAGACAAAACAAGCTGCAAAGGGCACACCTGACCCTCTTTTGTAGTATTGCGTGTAACATGTGACAAGTGTTTGTATGACATTGGTGGGACAACCAGTGAGACCTGTACTGCCAGGCAGCAGATAGATCGCATCAGATAGGCCTCAGATTTCATTTTACACTAACAACTTGCATCAGCATGGTGATTGCGCATGCTTGCATGCTGTAAACTTTATTGTCATCACAAAACGTCACGTGTCTGGTGACAATTTGGTGACAGTGACACGACCTGTATTTCTAGGACAGACGAAATATAGTTCAAAGTGAAGTGCATGCTCTTATGAAACTGTCTGCCAATTTTTTTTCTCCTACAGGTTCACATACATTCCCTATAAGTTAATAATCACACATACCCATTTTTAGGCTGAAACCAGTAGAAAAAATCCGAAATCTAGGGGAAGTTTGCAGTCAGAGAAACCGAGTACAAGAGGGTTAAACAAATCTTTAATCACAGCTACGTACTATATCTACACAATACAAAATGAGCAGCAACAAGCTGAACGTTTATAGTGTGCTCTCTGCAAAATGACAATACACAACTACTTTACCTGGCGGCTACAGTGACACAAATATTACATTATTTATATGAAAATGACAGTTTAAAGTTTATAAATTGCATGAAGAATACACAAAGAGAACACCCCCGCCTCCCACCCCTTCCCGAAAAGAAAAAAAAAAAGAAAAAATAATTAAAAGAAAGAAATAAAGAAGCGGAGATTAGTGAAGAGAGACGATGAGAAATACACCACAGGCACACTAATTTGTTATCATCACAATTTGAAATAATGGCAACTTTTTAATACAATCTTTTTTGTCATACCTGAAACCTCCAGAAGGCAATGTATCTAAAACAGGTTGCTTCCAGAGATAAACTTATGAACAGCTTCAAATATCAATATATTGGTATCTATCTGCAGATTACGGTCACCTTTTAACAGAGTTTGAACATTTCTGTAGTGTGATGGGAGATCGGAAATAGTATTTGCATGGGTTTCATTAAAACGAGGACACAACAGAAAATAGTGCTCAGCTGTTTTCTTCCCATTGCCACACTCACACAGTGGGTCGTTAATTAGATGGAGGGTTGAACATATCATATCTCAGATCACTTTTTCCAAGACGAAAACGGCAATGAATAATTTGGTATTTCCTCTTGCCAAGGTAAAAGTACGGTGGTATGGCAGGATCATCAGCCGATAAATGATGCTTGACTACGCTTAAAGACTGGTTTTAATATGATCTGGGAGACTATTTCATAGGTATGTAGTTGAAGGAATAAGGATTTTCAGATCTATCTCAATGCTGCGTTTTGGAGGAGTTGTACGCTCTAACGGTCTTCTGTGACAAGGATTCCTGTCTGAAACAAGACCAGGCAAAAGATCAAGTAAATAATCCGGACACATGACATTTATCATTTATAGTAATATGTAATTTTATGTCTTTTCCTCCTTTCCTTGAGTGAGCAAAATCCAGTTTCTTCATATAATTTTTGATGACTTGTTCCACGAACACTCCAATAATTGTTCTTACAGCTTCTGAGTGTAAGTTTTCAAGAGAATTGGATTGCATTTCGGAGCCAGTTGTCCCACACAACATCTGCACAGTCAAAATTAGGTAATACGAAAGATTTATACTTCGTTTCTAAGGCTTTCCTACTAAATCTATATTTGAAACTTTTCATACAGGAAAGCGGGAATAGTGATTTTGTTTCGTATACCATTAATATGCTCATCCCACTTGCAATTATTTTGAAGTATAAGTCCTAGATGTTATGTTTGTCTTTGCCTTGAAGATACGTTTGTCCAAATAAAAGGGGTAAAACTAGATGATTGCCCCGTAAAAAGTTAAGTAATTCTGTTTTCTCTTCACTGAATTTTATTTTCCAGCGCTGCGCCCAAAGACGTATCTTTCGTAGATCAGAATTGATTGTTTCTGTGCGAATAGTAGGATCATTAAGTGAGAAGGACATGCTGGTATCGTCCGCAAAAAGTTTAACTTTAGATCTTATACCTTCTGTAATGTCGTTAATGTAAATAAGAAATAAAAGAGGTCCAAGAACTGAGCCTTGGGAACTCCTGCGTGGATTTTGACATAGTCTGATTGGCCCACCTTGATTACAACTGCCTGCATGCGATCAGAGAGATAATCGGTGAACCATGCTAACAATGTCCCTCGTATGCCATTTCCTTCAAGTTTACGGATGAGACCTCTATGCCAGACACGGTCAAAAGCTTTAGAAATGTCAAAGTACACAGCTTGCGTTGTGATTCCACTATCAAATGAGGAACATAAATCGCGCAATTATAGATACATAATAACTGATTGACTGTGGAATCACCAGGGATAAATCCGGATTGGGGAGGTGAAATGATATCATTTGACAATAAAAAAAATCGAAAACTTGCTTGTGGAGACATCTTTCCAGAACCTTTCCAACGCAGCTGAGCAAAGAGACTGGGCGATAGTTGTTGCAAAGGTCCTTCGATTCTTTTTTATGTAGTGGACTTACATGGGATGTTTTCCAGACGTTTGGAAACTTTGCTTCAATCATACTTCTGTTAAAAATGGTAGTCAAGGGATCCAGTATAACTGGAAGAGATGCAGTCAACAACCTGTTGTGAACCCAATAAGGCCCTACTGCTTTGTTTTTGTTCAGATTCAAGAAAACATCCCTAACATTAGTAGTTGTCAAAGAAACGTCTGTAATTTCTGGAACTATGAATGGTACATCTGGCACTTCATCATCATCATTTTTCAAAGTGGACTGGGCAATGAAATATTTATTGAAAGCGTTCGCTTTGTCCGTATTGCTATAGTTTACAATGCCATTACAAACAATTAGATGTCTATATCTCTGCTAGTATATATATATATATATATATATATATATATATATATATATATATATATACGTGTATATGTATACACAGGAAAAAGTTGATGTATATGTATCTGCGAGACAACGATTTAATGCTCCAAAGCGTTTAGAGATGCTAAGAATTTTGACTCAAAAGCATTAGGAATATATTTGGAGATGTCTGTAATGTAGCACAGTGTCTCAGTGACCAACAGCCGAGGGTTCTCTGTCCCCATCATTACCGTTACTCCTAAATGAACGTATCATGAATAAGCTAGCACACACTGAGCTACTGCGTTTTGAGGTTAAAGCCAAGAACGGGCATACAATCAATGAAATGAAGGAAAAAAAGGAAGAAGAAGAAGGAGGAGGACAGAGACAGACAGACAGACAGAGAGAGAGACAGAGCAAGACAGAGAGAGAGACAGAGAGACAGACAGACAGAGAGACAGAAAAAACAGAGAGCCAGAGAGAGAGAGAGAGGGAGAGAGAGAGAGAGAGAGAGAGAGAGAGAGAGAGAGAGAGAGAGGACAATATTTAGATCGTTTCACTTGAACAGAGAGATAAATATTACCACTAAACAGAGAGTAGACTAAACGTACCGTTAGATAGAATAAAGTTAGATGTGAGAGAAAATTGTTCGTACACATCCACAAACACACTAGAGGACGGACAGGACAGGGCAGAATAGAATACTTTCTGAAGGTGCAGGCGTATGGAATTTACACAAGCATTCATTTTGACTACACAGTTGAACCATCTTACCAAGAATTCGCATTATTAACTGTAATGTCTTTTCATCCTGAGCTAGTGTGTATCTTTATGCACACAAAAATATAGAAGCTCACATCGAAAGCGCGGAGGCTTAATAATTGTGACGCTTTCACTTAACCAGAGAGAGAGAGAGAGAGAGAGAGAGAGAGAGAGAGAGAGAGGGGGACTGGGGGGGGGGGGGGGGGGGGGGGGGGGGGGGGGGGGAGGGGGAATCATATGATACAGCATACTGCTGCAGGTTTTTTTGTTGTTTGTTTGTTGTTGTTGTTGTTGTTGTGTTAAGATTATTAACGAGTGATGGAATAACACGTATTGATGCTTGTCGCTTTGGGAAGGTGAGAAGAGGAGAATACAGGCCCATTTCGTCATTGTATCCAATCTGTAATACAGTGATTTCGTGTTCATATATGCTGTGGGCTGACCTGTGCCGTTTACTCGTGAGTGGGGGGAGGGGGGGAGGGGGGGAGGGGGGTGGGGTGGGCATTTTCACCGTTAAGCCGTTTGGACTTGTTGTGTTCCCGATTCTGGAACAATTGACATGTTTGTACACTTGTAATTGTGATGCCACTTCGACGGTCAACGTTCAGTATATCTTTAGGCGGCAGCTAAATACCGTTGCAACAACACGTGACAGATCTTCGGTTGAAAGAGAGAGAGAGAGAGAGAGGGTGGGGGGGGGGGGAGACAGACAGACAGACAGGCAATCAGAGAGAGACAAACAGACAGAGAGACAGATAAACGGGGACAGAGATAGAACTAGAGACTAGAGACAGACAGACAAACAAACAGAGAGAGACAGACAACCGATAGAGACAAATAAACGGGGACAGAGACAGAGCTGAAGACAGACAGACAGAGAGAGTGGCGACCAATGCCGCTGTACACATTAATCCCGTCGCATGGCAGTCTTCCGTTTTTATGGAAAAAACGACGGGACAGATAATGTAACGACCACAGATTGAACCAGTTTAGGACTTGACACAGATGTGTACTGCGAGTATCTTGGCGGGGGTTTATAACTGTATGCGTTTGCGGCCGATCTACCGGAAGCATGAAACGCTTATACCATTCACTGTGTTCCCTTCTCCTCCCCCCCCCCCCCCCCCCCCCCCCCCCCCCCCCCCCCCCACCCCGCCCCCCCCCCCCCCCCCCCCCTTCCCCCCCCCCGCCCCCCCCCCCCCCCCCACCTTCCCCGCTTCCTCCTTCCTTTCCTTCTCGCTATCGCTATCGCCAGGGACAAAGCAGATGATACCGAAGCAGGTGACATTGAGTTTTTCAGCTCCTGGTAACCACGAGAGAGAGAGAGAGAGAGAGAGAGAGAGAGAGAGAGAGAGCTCACAACCCCAGAAGGGGCAAGAAAAATGTCCATGAAGATACTTTCGCCATCCATGCCACTCCACAACACACCATTATACTCTCTCTCTCTCTCTCTCTCGCTCTCTCTCTCTCTCTCTCTGTCTGTCTGTCTCTCTCTCTCTCTGTGTCTGTCTCTCTCTCTGTCCTCTGCTCTGTCTGTCTGTCTGTCTCTCTCTCTCTCTGTCTGTCTGTCTGTCTGTCTGCCTCTCTCTCTCTCTCTCTCTCTCTCTCTCTCTCTCTCTCTCATCCCCCCACCTCAAGTTTGTAAACGTCATTGTGAAACTATAACGAAGAGCCGTCGTACCGTGTTTATGGTTCATTTACAGACACGAATGAGTCAAGTGGTAAATACATATATACAGCAGACGTATTGTGACAGTGTTGAGCGTAATTGTTGTGTGCGGGTTTTTTCTTTTTTTCTTTGATTTTTCCCCCCTATTTTATTCGATTTACTTTTCAGTGGCAAGCGTCTCTCTTTTCCTTGCGAATCACAATGTTTGCTAATCTGTTTACTCATTGACTTACTTATTGATTTGTTTGTTTATTTACCGTGCGGTGAATATTTTCATGGAACAGTATGGAGTAGATGTAGTACGGCGTATATGGACTAAATTTTCTGCTTGCGGTGACATTTCTTTTATGAAAAACTAAATATCTTTTGTTTACTTGTTTGGGATGGTGGTTTTATACCCCCCCCCCCCCCCCCCCCCCCCCCTCCCCGTCCCACTCCTGCCCCCACAAAATGCATAAATAAACAGATAAATATTGCAACAGAACAGCATACCAAGTAACAACAACAACAACAATAATAATAATGAGGAGGATAATAATGATAATAGTTATAATGATGATAATGATAAAATGATACTAATAGTAAACTACAAGAAGAAGAAGAAGAAGAAAAAGTGAAAGAAAAAGCAGTTTATATAGTGTCCTATCCAGAATGCTTTATCTTGCACTCAGCGTTACGTGTTATATGCATTCATTCATTATCACCATTGGCGTTGCATACAACACGGCATGTTTCTCGAAGACACCGACAATATTACATTTTTTGCCGACAAATATTTAGACCTGGCAGAAATAGCATCTAGAACTAAAGAGGACGTTTCTTTTTCCTGTCAAATAGTTTGATATGTTGTTGAATACTGTCTATAACAAACGTTTGTACTTACAAAAATTCACAGCCATCAGATATCAGGTTTCATTAAAAAAAAAAAAAAAAAATAGATTCCATTTTTTAAACTATCAGTTTACCAATTTATTCACGTTAAGCGTAAAACAGCAGCTTGGGTATAATAAAACGAAAAAACAAAAAAACAACAACAACAACAACAACGACAACAACAACGACAACAACAAAGATTGCTTTTTCCATCCTTTACGTTGTTTGTGTACTTTTGCTCGAGAACTTGGATAAGTGTACACAGTTTTGATCCCAAAGTTTTGACGATGAGTCCACCTCGACAGTCTGTCACAGAATATAGTGTCATAGTGTGCCCAGTTTCATACCATCAACATTTGTTAGGGATATAAAATTTTGAAATAAAATAATAATAATGAATAAATAAAAACAAAAATAAACTGAACTTGAAAATGCAATTAAAACCTAATGAGTTTGGGAACTCTCACGAAAAGCAGAGTTCAGTAGGTACACACGTCATAGTGCATAGTTCAGTTCGAAACTGTGCAGTATTGTCACAAAAATGTGAACAGTGGTCCTTCTCTCTGTCTACGGCAAGGTTACATTGTCCGAAAGTATTTACCCTTCTTTTTTTGGAAGCAGCAAATCATATATCCCTACCGGGCTTTCGAAGGGTTAAGGCGGGAAGAATGTCAAATTTGAATACGTTTTTTTTTCCCCAAGTAAAGATGTGAAAAATAATGATAGGAATATAAGTGAAAAACATATTAGAAAATGGGAAAAGAAAGAAAGTAAGAAAAGCCATCACAAAGATTATAAGGTTTAGATCAAACTCCTTATTATGAGCACAACATCGCTTAGAAGAAAATGTCTTTTCATACAAGTTCAAGTAATTATGGTTCAGCGGATGGAGGGTTTGTTTTTGTTTTGTTTTTGTTTTTGTTTTTAAATTCGTGCTTATGTGTGATAAATTGCAATAGATGTAACTATGTAGAGAGACTGCTCAATGTAGTCACAAACACATTTCAAACGTGATTTTAAAAAGAAATATTTCCGTGATACTTTTTTTCTTTTTTATGCTACAATGTACAATAGGTCAAATAGCTTTTTTTTTTTTCCTTAATCCCACCAAATGTGTACTGCTCTTAATTCTGTCATCAAGTTAGGGATATTTCGTCATCTAAAATGATGTTTTGAACACTACACTTATGCGCATGAGCTCTCTCTCTCTCTCTCTCTTCTCTCTCTCTCTCTCTCTCTCTCTCTCTCTCTCTCTCTCTCTATCTCGCTCTCTCTCTCTCCCTCTAGGAAGGGGGTAAAGGTAATGTGATTCATCCGACCCATCAAAACTATCAAAAAAAATCAGTCTACTCTTGTACGAAAAAAAAAATGAAATGCAATTTTGCTTGTTTGTCTGTGTTGCACTTGTTGTTGTCTTCAAAGTGCAAGTGTTCACACATAGGGCTTCTGTGTAAATTCGCATCCCAAGAACTTCAAGAAGCTGCTGTTTATAACCCAGGAAGGTTCCAGCAACGTACAAATCCTGATCCTGATGGAGTCTAAAACAGACATGGACTCCGAAGAAAAATCTCATCTTACGTATGACTGTCTCCAGCTAGGATCGAACCTTGGATCCTTGACTGAAGAGAGAACAAGGGCTTGTCCACTGGTCCAACCATGCAGGCTTCCAGACTCTTTCCGATTTTGACCTCTCAGAGATTACTGTATCTTCTGTGCATCAAAGTTTAAGATAATAAAATGCATCTAAATAAATCAAAACGGAGAATCTCTCTCTCTCTCTCTCTCTCTCTCTCTCTCTCTCTCTCTCTCTCTCTCATTTATTCAGGTGCAACGTAGTATACGTCGGCTTACGCTATTGGCCGACGACTCAAAATATTGCTTTCACAATAGGTAACAACTGCTTGTGCCCTTTACATTTTGAGGCGTCCTTCTCCTCTGTCTCTTTACCGCCCTCTTCTTCCTTCTCCTTCGTCTTTGATTCCTCCTTCTCTTCTTCTTCCTCTTCTTTCTTTGCTGCTGCTCCTGCCAACAAAACAAGTGTGTGTGTGTGTGTGTGTGTGTGTGTGTGTGTGTGTTTGACGAAGCGGCGAGGTGGTTGAGATGTGTGATTTATAAGTTCACGCCTTCTCCAGGCGTGTTGGCCCTCGTTCGTTACACGGGGCACATTATGAGCTTCATGGCTCTTTCCAGCACTTTTTTCCCTCCGATTTTCTAACACCGCGTTTTCAATTCCGTCTCTCCCTAAAAACTCCTAACCACTTTTCCTCCCATCCTTCATTCCCACCCCCTCTGACACACCTCTACCCCCTTTTCCCTCGTTCCCTTCATGTCTGTCCAGCTAGCTGTTTTAAGAGCGCTATATTCAGCGAGGGTTTGCCCGGAGTATGGTCAGCTGGGAGTCTGGGACTGCTTCGTGTGACAGCGAACTGAACTGTGTTTTGTGACGCATACATATATGTAGGGGACATGTAATGTACATTTTATGTAGTATGGCTAATGTGAGTCTCTAAGCGAGGGACTAATTTGTTGTCTCTGTCTCTGTCTCTGTTTCTCTCTATGTTCTCATGATAAATAAACACTCTTTGTGCTCTTTACATTTTGAGGCATCCTTCTCCTTTTTCTCTTTACTTCCTCCTCTTCTTGCTCCTTGTTTGTCTCCACTTCCTCCTTTTCTTCTTCCTCCCCTTCTCTGTTTTTTCTGCTTCTGCCAACCAAACAAAATGTGTGTGTGTGTGTGTGTGTGTGTGTGTGTGTGTGTGTGTGTGCGTGCGTGTGTGTGTGTGTGTGTGTGTGACGAAGTGGCGCAGTGTTTGAGATGTGTGATTTATAGGTCTCACGGCCGTTCATGTTTTTTTCCTGGCGTTTTTGCCCTCGTTCATTACATGGGGCACATTATGAGCTTCATGACTCTTTCTAGCGTTTTTTTTTTTTTCCTCCCATTTTTAAACACCGCGTTTTTCATTTCCATCTCTCCCTAACACTCCTTCTCCTAACCCTCACTTCATCCACGCAGACACACCTCCCCCCACCCCCAACCCCCCCTACCCCCCCACCCCCCTTCATCCACCCCCCTCCTTCCTCCCCACCCCCCCCCCCCCCCCCCCCCCCCCCCCCCCTTCCCTTCATTCATGCTGTCCAACTGACTGTTTTAGGAGAGCTATATTCAACGAGGTTCGGCCGGTTTATGGTCAGTTGGGCATTTGGGATAGCTTCGTGTGTGATGGTGAACGGAACTGTGTTTGTGATGTTATTACATACATGTTGGGGACATGATTATAATGTACATTTGATGTAGTGTGGCTTATGTGAGTCTAAGCAAGGGATAATAATTTGTTGTTTCTGTCTCTATTTCTGTCTCTATTTCTGTCTCTGTCTGTCTGTCTGTCTGTCTCTCTCTCTCTCTCTCTCTCTCTCTCTCTCTCTCTCTCTCTCTCTCTCTCTCTCTGAAAATTTCATTAACATTGTCTGTTTTAGGGTACAATGTAGTATGTGTCAGGTTATGCCATCAGCTGAGGTGTGATTATTGTATTCACGATAGGCCTTGTGCCCTTCACATTTCAAGGCAAACTTCTCTTTCTCTTTGCTTCCTCTTAGTCTTCTTTCTCCCCTCTTCTCTTTTTCTGCTCCTGCCAGCCAAACCTCTGTGTGTGTGTGTGTGTGTGTGTGTGTGTGAAGAAGCTGCGCGGTATTTGAGGTGTGTGATTTATAGGTCTCGCGGCCGTTCGCGCTTTTCCAAGGTGTTTTGCCCTCGTTCGTTACACTGAGCACATTATGAGCTTTATGGCCTTTTCCAGCGCTTTTTCTCCCTCCCATTTTTAACACCACGGTTTCAATTCCCTCTCTCCCTAACAGCCCCCTAACATTGCTCCCCCCATTCTCCACTCCCACCACCCTCTCTCTCTGTCACACCTCTCTCTCTCGCCCTTCCCTTCAGAGGTCTGTCCCTCTAGCTGTTTTAGGAGCGCTATATTCAGCGAGGTTCGGCCGGTTTATGGTCAGTAGGGCGTTTGGAATCGCTTTCGTGTGACAGTGTACGGAACAGTGTTTGTGACGCGTACTTATATGTACGGGACATATAATGTACGTTTGACGTAGTGTGGCTTATGTGAGTTGCAAGCGAGGGAATGGGAATCTCTCTCTCTCTCTCTCTCTCCTCTCTCTCTCTCCTCTCTCTCTCTCTCCTCTCTCTCCTCTCTCTCTCTCTCTCTGTCTCTCTCAAGCCTCGAGAGAGAATTTCTCTCTCTCTCTCTCTCTCTCTCTCTCTCTCTCTCTTATATCTCTTCCATTAGTACTGTCTCTTTTCAGGTACAATGTAGTATATGTTGGGTTATACCACTGACCGAGGTGTGAAACTATTGCTCTCATGATAAGTAACAACTCTTGGTGTCCTTTACATTTTTAGGCGTCCTTCTCAATCTCCTCCCTACTTCCTCCTCTTTCCTTCTTTTCTGCTTCGTCTCTGCATCCTCCTCTTTGTCCTCTGCTTCTCTCTTTTCCTGCTTCTCTACAACCACGCCAGTGTGTGTGTGTGTGTGTGTGTGTTTGACGAAGGGGGGGCGCAGTGTTTGAGATGTGTGGTTTAAAGGTCTCACGGCCGTTCGCGCTTCTTCAACGCAATTTCCACTCGTTGGTTACACTGTGCACATTATAAGCTTTATGGCCTTTTCCAGCGCTTTTTTCCTCCTCCCATTTTTTTTAACACAGCGTTTTCAATTCCGTCTCTCTCTAACAGCCCCCAAACTCTCCTCCTCCAATGCTTCACCCCCCCCCCCCCCCTCTTACGCACCTCCCTCCCCTTACCCTTCTTGTCTTCTGGTCTGTCCAGCTAGCTGTTTTAGGAGCGCTATATTCAGCAAGGGTCGGCCTGTTTATTGGGTGTTTGGGATCGCTTTGTGTAACAGTGAACTCAACTGTGTTTGTGATGGGTACATGAATGTACTGGATATGTAATGTACGTTTGATGAAGTGTGACTTATGTGAGTCCCTATGCAAGATGATTCGTGTCTCTCTCTCTCTCTCTCTCTCTCTCTCTCTCTCTCCCTTTCTGTCTCCCTGTCTCTGTCTCTGTCTCTCTCTCTCTCTCTCTCTCTCTCTCTCTCTCTCCCCCCCCCCCCCCCCCCCTCTCTCTCTCCTCTCTTCTGTGTGTGTGGGGTGGATGGTAGGTGCGTAGGTGTTTGTGGTTGAAAGAAAAGTCTATGCTTGTAAATCTGAATTCCAAGTAGAGTTCTACCATTTGTTTTTTCTTAACTCTCTCCCTCTATCTCTCTCTCTCCCTCCCTCCCTACCATCCCCCTCCCCTCCCTCCCTCTCTCTCTCTCTCTCTCTCTCTCTCTCTCTCTCTCTCTCTCTCTCTCTCTCTCACACACACACACACACACAGAACAATTGATTCTGGGTGAACTCATCAATTCACATGAAAGTAGAAATGAGGAAGCTCACATCTACAAGACTGATTAAAAAAAAAAAAATGCCAGTCTAGCCAGCAGCTTGATGGAATCTGGCTTCTACGTCCAAGTCCTCGTCATAGAACTTGAAACGAAGGGGTCTGGATTGGCCATAAGCCTATGTTCTTATGAAACAGTTCGGGAGTTTTAGTGAGAAAGGACTAGAACTCTAAAAGGCAATGGCTAAGGCAGCTAAAAAATTAAAATTTTTTTTTAAAAAAAAAACAGAAAAAAATAGAATTCCACCTCGACTTGGTCGAAGAGGAAACAAATGTGAACTTCATGGGCTTAAAATTTGCCAACTTAGAGTAAAGGGCACAACTTAACAAAGGTGTCCGATAGCGATATATGCGGATGAGACGTCGGTCTAAAAAATACAATGTCTTGAGACGCCCACCCAACCAAAAGTTGCTGGTTCGAATCCCGGCGGCGCCACATGGTTAAAAAACAAAATCTGGCAGCAGAAAAGCATCTAGGAGTCATTAACTGCATGCGGCTCGGCACCCGTGAAGTGTAAGGAATTCAAAGGAAGGCTAGGGTGTGTCATGTGGGGGGGGGAGGGGGGGGGGGGGGGGGGGGGGGGGGGGGG
>JADBJO010000439.1:340000-347500 GCA_016801955.1 Conus betulinus
CACACGCGCACACACCACACACACACACACACACACACACACACACACACACACACACACACACACACACACACACACACAGATCCTGCCCAGAATTTCACATTTCTGGTTCAAGATAATAATAAACTCTCTCTCTCTCTCTCTCTCTCTCTCTCTCTCTCTCTCTCTCTCTCTCTCTCTCTCTCTCTCTCTGTGGAGGCTATTAGCTTTGGAGGCCCACCAACGGTAGTGTCACGGCTGACGACGGGACCATGGTGGACCCGTCAGTGCCATGATCCCGATAACATTGAGACCAGCAGGACGAAGCGGGAGGTGGGGGGGGGGGGGGGGGGGGGGGGGGAAGGGTTGGTTGACGGGTGGAGGAGGAGGGGGAGGATGAAGGAGGGGGGTTAAGGGACAGCGGCCGGACTCCGGGCAACCATTGTAACGGTCAGAGGGGAAGGGGCAGGGCAAGGAGAGAGGGGGGAGGGGCAGGAGAGGGGGGAGGAGGGGGGGGGGGGGGGGGGGTCTAAGGAGAGGCTCGTTTCCAGGCTGCTATCGGAGTTGTGAGCGGACAGAGGCTGAAAGGAGCTGGCAACGGGACGGGCTTGTGGTGGAAAGGAGTGGGGGAGGGGGGCAAGGAGTGTTCCTCCCCCACCCCCCACCCCTCCAACTTCCATCCCAGCTCTGACTCCACCCGACATTCCCTCCGCTCACCCGTCCCTTGTACCCGCCACCTCCAGGTCCTGCCCTCCCTCTCTGTTTCCACTTAGTTTCAGGCAGGACATGGGGGGGGGGGGGGGGGGGGGGGGGGAGAAAGGGAGCGACAAAAGGAGGGAGAGTGGTAATAAACTGCTGCGCGCGCGCGCACACACACACACACACACACACACACACACACACACACACACACACCTACACACATACAGAGAGAGAGAGAGAGAGAGAGAGAGAAAGACGGACAGACAAACAGACAGACAGACAGACAGACAGATGATTGAGACAGAGAGAGAAAAGACAGACAGACAGACAGAAAGGAAAGTGAGCTGGAGGAAGGGGGGGATAGGGGGTTCTCCCTGGAAGCAAGGTGTCGCCTCTGACCAAGGCAACCGCTCTGACGCTTGCAATGACAGGCCAGATGGAGGTGCAGTAGGCCTAACCACCAACGCTCAGCCCCCAGGTTCCCTCATGTTCCCCCTTGTTGCACTGCGGGCAGGCAGGTCAGGTAAAGGGAGAGAAGTCTCAGCTTCAAGCGTGCGCGTGACTGATGTCTTCGTTCTCGCCATTCATAGAGCAGGGACGATCCTACTCCATGCATTTTGCCCTGTCCCGCCTCACTCGCTCATTCCTTTGATTAAGCGCTCGTGGTAGAAGCTGTTGGGCAGGTACTCGAGGTCTGCCAGCGCTGAAGGCTAATGCGCAGGTCAGATATCTGCGTATCCGTGAGATCCTCGTCTTTAATCCTCCCATCTTAATTTGGAAAGAGAGGGACAGGACAAGATGCAATGCATTTCGACCTCTTGAGTCTTTTTCAGACAAAAACAGACAACATTAACATTTAGGACAGTACGAACAAAGAACGAACAGTCACTTATTTTTCCATGTATTCGGCACCCCATCCTCACCTCTCATTTTATGTATCCATCAGGTGTGAATCGTGCTCAGTGTGGTCTCAAAACTTAGCAGATGTGGTGCAGCGTATATGGACTAGTCCGCACGCGCGGTGACACCTCCTTAAAGGGAGAGTGGAACTGAATCGTGGCTGAAGTCTCCATTTTCCTCGCTTATGGACAGGGGATCCTCATCATCCATGCATTTTTTCCTGTCTCACAACACTCCCTCATCTTTTTCACCTATCACCTATCACCCATCGCCTATCACCTATCACCTATCTTCCTCTTCGTCTGCCTCCTCGCACAGTTCCTTGTAGAATGGTTTGGGCAAGTCCTGTTGATCTTGATACATGACCGTACCATCTCATTTTCCTTCTCTTCACTGTGGACAACAGGTCTTCGTATGGTCCAGTGGCTTGCCTTACTTTGGTCTTGACTTCCAAGATGTAATGTACTCATTGTATGAGATGCCAGGGATCTTGCGGAAGCTTTCATCGTTAATGCCTGAATCCTTCTCTCAAGTTCAGCAGTCAGAATCCACGTTTCACATGCATAGAGACATAATTATGGCAATGACCAGGGAGTGCATCAGTCTGATCTTGGAACTGATTGTGATGTTTCTGTCCTCCCAGATGGGTCTTAGTCAAATTTCGACACTGACACCTTTATCCTAAATACCGACCATATGGGGTCAGTTTATATATAAAGTTCACTTTCCTGTCCTCATAATGTATGTATGCCATTTAAGAAGGCGTGTGCGTGTGTGTTGTGTGTGTGTGTGTGTGTGTGTGTGTGTGTGTGTTTTCACGTTTGGTTATCCATGTATCTAATGCTCTTGGTAAATCTGCTTTTGGGGGGGTTGTGGTTCACTCGATCGACAAGCTTCCACAACAATGTGTGCAACCCTCAGACGACCCTTGCAGTTGGCTTGGCTACAAACCATGTGAATAGCTGACCTCAACGTGAACGCGCGTAGCTTCAGTAGTTTTTTTTTGCTTTCTATAGAGATACAAGACAGAGGTCGTCATACATTTGACCTACCCTTTATTTTTTTTTTTCTTTTAATCCTGATATGCATTATAGCTTACTCGAGAGTGTGTAACCTGTAGCGGCTATAAACTGGAAGTCCATTTCCTTTGATGTTGACGGAAACAACCTCTTGTCTCCTCTGGACAGAATGTAGAATGTAGGATCGTGTAGACTGAGCCTTTTCCGATATTACGCTGATATATCCGATGACGCTTTTTTGTGTAGATCTATGATTCTTCACAACTGCGTGCAATGTTCTAATAAATGAAAGGGGTGAACATTTTAAACAACTTTGTCATCAAAGCATACTGATATCTGAAAACATTCACGCTGATATTATCATTTTAAGTAATGCGACCATATTTTGTTTCAGACGTAATTTTGAAACTTCTTTTTAAAACCAACTTTTTACTTTGGTCTCTTTTAGCTCTTCGTTCTTTCCAGTTTGTGTGTGTGTTTTTTTCTTTCATGTTTTGTTTTTAGTTAATGAAGGTATGGGAAGGGATGTGTATCGTATACATTTTATCAGTTTCTGTAATCTTTACTTTTTTCTACTTTGTGCTTTGTTTTTTTACCAGTATATCTTTAGCCATTTCTTGCCTTGTCTTTTTTAACTTTTTTTTTCGTCGGGGGGGGAGGGGGGGGGGGGGGGGGGGGGGGGGGGGCATTGCTGCACCTTGATCGTGTTTTATGGCTTTTCTTCGTTTTTTTTTTTTCATCTGTCTTTCTTTTTGCTTGCTACTCCTTATTGCCTTTTTGTGTTGCTTCTGTCACAAGTAAGCTTTTTTTTTTCATCGCTCCGTTTCTTCTTTTTTGTATGTTGTCACTCACTGCATCATTTTTGTTGTTGTTGTTTTGGTATGATTTTGCTGAACATTTTCTGTCAAGTAGCTTTATTCTTGCCTACAAACATAATGCACTAGTTTTCTTTGTGTAGCAGCCAAAAATATCACAAGCCTACATGAATAAGGACACGACTGGGTGTCGGTACTTGTGTTTGTGATATGCAGGCGTGTGACTTCTTCACCTGTATATCATCAAGCATCACCGATCAAAGGGCAGGGTATGAGTATCTCCCATCTTTTCGCACTCTCTGCCTGTGCTGGAGTCCTGTTCACTTGCGCAGGGTGGCACTAATAACCACGCCCAGGCACCACACAGTCACCGCCCACGACGACAGATGCGTTTAGTGAGCTGGGGTGCCCTCTGAGGTAACTACGTATTCCAACGTGTTGTTTGTTGCTAGCACCAAGCTCTTGTTCTGGGGGCAAACCGCCATGTGCGATTGCTTCAAACGTGACACTTTGACTATCAGCGGCGGATTGTGGCGAACAAGCAGCCAACCAGCGAACAGGAGACTAAAAAAGAGAGCCAACCAGATTCACAAGAAGTGGCAAACGCCTTCAACATGACCGAAAGAGAGCCAATCAGATTCACAGGAAGTGATGAATGCCTTCAATATGAAGGAAAGAGAGCCAATCAGATTCACACGAAGTGACAAAAGCCTTCAATATGACGGAAAGCGAACCAATCAGATTCATAGGATGGGGTGAATGCCGTTAATATGACAGAAAGAGGGCAGTTAGATTCGCAGGAACAGGAATATGCGCAAGGGAAGCGAAAGAGCGCAGATACTGATCCTCTCCCCTTCTTGGCCAGTGCTGATATTTTTCACTCTGTCGGAGGTCCTGCATGTAGAAAGGCGTGTCCATTCATAGCTATGGTTGCACTGTAGCATCAAGATGCAGAATGTGGTCGTGGGCTCGGAATGCACGGCATACATTCGGTGTTTATATATCGCAACTTGACGATCAAAATTTGGTTGTTTTCAGATTCCGCCGAAAGATACTGATTGATTAATTGATAGATTGATTGGTTGATTGATTGATTATTTGATTGATTGATAGATGGATGGATGGATGGATGGATGGATGGATGGATGGATTGATTGATTGATTGATTGATTTGAAAATCATTGTCAGCGCTCGATATGAAATCATTACTTCAGTAATCCATTCGCCTGGGTTTTATTATGTCTCTTCTCCCATAGGTACCCCACGCCGCCGCTCCCCACCCCCACACCCCCCCCCCCGCCAGCTCCCATTCCATCCAGACCCCTACCACCATCTTCCATTCCACCCCCACACCCAATCACCCCTTCATCAACTCTGTACATCCTTTGCCTCTCTCATCCATAGTGATTGTGGTCGCTGTCCATCAGAAAGGAATCGTTTTGTTTAGATGATGATTGAATTAGATACAAGTCCCTGTTTGTTTGTTGTTGTTTTATTTTTTTTTTTTTGCGCTTTTTTTGCATCCCCCTCCCCTCCTCCCCTCTATCCGGCCCCCTGCCATCTCTTCCTTCCTAACCTTTACCCTTCACACACACACACACACACACGCACGCACGCACGCACGCACGCACGCACACACACACACACACGCACACGCACGCACACGCACACACACACACACACTTTCTCCCCCATACCTGAGACAAAATTACCTTCGCCCCAAATCCCACATGAAATGCCTCTAACACGAAATTTGTTTTGATTTATTATGACGACTTTCATGGCTTTGGTTTTGTTTTTCATGAAATGGGATTAGTGACTAACGCAAAATTCGACACATTCATTGGGTTGGTTTTTTTTTTTTTTCTTTCTTTTTTTTTTGTTTTGTTTTTTTGTTGGATAATTTGTTGCTGTCTTTATGTTTATAATTATTTGTTTGGTTGGTTTTAGCATGGACACAACGCTCACGTTGCTCTCATAACTAATTTGGATGATTATTGTGGTGCTCTCTCGCTCGCTCGCTCTCTCTCTGTCTCTGTCTCTGTCGCTGTCTGTCTGTCTGTCTGTCTGTCTGTCTGTCTCTCTCTCTCTCTCTCTCTCTCTCTCTCTCTCTCTCTCTCTCTCTCTCTCTCTCTCTCTCTCTCTCTCAAACATGCCATGTGTTTTTTCTTTCATTGCAATTTATTTTGACTTGCTTTGACATGCATTTTTGCACATACATCTGTTGATCAAAAGATATTTTGTGTGAATGAAATCACTTGCTCTGATCATTTGAGCAACAAAGCTTTAATTTTGATGAATTAGATATTATTGTAATGGCGTGCTTGTGGAGTAATGTTCTTGTTGTTGTTGTTTAAGTCACTGATCTTATTTAAAATCTGGAGGGGTTGGATAGGGGTGGGGATGTTCAAATTGGGGAGAATAGGGAGGGGGTAGGTGGGCAAAAGGCTACGGGTTGGAAGCAAATACAACTGTATTTGATACAAGAGAGAGAGCGAGAGAGGAATACTCAGTCCTGTAATACCACTGTGGAACTTTGAAATTCTCATGATTGTTTGACAATGATGATGATGACGATGATGATGACGATGATGATGATGACGATGACGACAATGATGATGACGATGCTAATAACGGTCATAATAATAGTAACAATGTTTATAATTATTGTTCTAATACAACAATAATGGTGATAATAATGATGACAATGATAATTATAATAATGATAATAGTAACAACACAACAACAACAACAACAATAATAATAATGATAATAATAATAATAAGCATGATGATAATGTACTAAACGCAATCAGTTTTTAATCCATAGCATTTTGTTGTTCCGACGGAACTGGTGATAGAACCGAAGAAAAAAAACTAGACTGCTAATCCAGACCGTTGAAACATGCGTCTGCAAGACTCGTTTAGTGTGTGACTTCCATACTTGTAAGATGAAGACTGTCCAACTGACGGTGCTGATAACGTTCGCTGCACAAAATCTTGCTACGCTGAAATATTTCATAGAGAAACTGTGTCGTTCACCAGTGAGGTGAGAAAGAAGGTTTAAAAGCAAGATGAACAGAGCTTCAAATGTCTACATGATATTTTGTTTCTACATGGAAAGAGTAATTTACGTCACAAAAAGATCGACAAAATAATGCACGTGATATCAGTATTTGTCTTGCTTTTGGCATTTGTGTAATGCCATAAAAAAATTTACACCAGATATGATATCAATAATAATATGACTCATGCGCATGAAGGGTGGTGTGTGCGTGTGTGTGTGTGTGTGTGTGTGTGTGTGTGTGTGTGTGTGTGTGTGTGTGTGTGTGTGTGTGTGAGAGAGAGAGAGAGAGAGAGAGAGAGAGAGAGAGAGAGAGATGGAGAGAGAGAGAGAGAGAGAGAGAGAGAGAATTGATGAAAGTATTAACGTTCGTTGCACAAAATCTTGCAGTGCTGGAATATTTCGCGGAAACCGTTTCGTCAGTCAGTGAGCTTAACGCACGATTTAAAGGAAGCTGAACAGAGTTTCCACTGGTCTACATGATGATTTTCTTTAGCATGAAAAGAGTAATTTGCGTCACAAAGCGATCGACAAAATAATGCACGAAATATCTTGCTTTTGCCAGCTATGTAATGCATCAGAGGTTTCACTAGCATAACATCAAATACGTGCATGGAGAGAGAGAGAGAGAGAGAGAGAGAGAGAGAGAGAGAGAGAGAGAGAGAGAGAGAGACAGAGGCAGAGGCAGAGAGAGAGGAAAAGGGTTGCAGTAATAAAAACACGCTGCATCGTATGTTTTTTAATTGGTCACTGTGGGAAAAGTCTCAGGTACTGTTCTTTATTTTCGGGTTTTTTTTTTTTTTTCCTTTCTTTTTCTCATTCTTTCTTTCTTTCTTTCTTTTCTGTTTTTATTTCTTTTTTAAACTTTAGCGCTGCTTTGGTTGTTTTTTTTTTTGTTGTTTGTTTGTTTTTTGTTTGTTTTTTTTTGTTTTGTTTGTTTTTTGAGGGACATACCTCGAAACTTTCATTGTCCTTATTTTGATTTTTTTGAACGCACTTTCAAACGGTTTAGAATAACTGTT
>JADBJO010000439.1:352500-355000 GCA_016801955.1 Conus betulinus
AGACCCCTTAACCACCAGGGAGCCTTTGACAGCGTGTTAAACTTCTCCCCCAATCCTTTGGGCCTGGGTCGTGAACATGACCCCCGGGTTTCCATGCCTGCCTCTTCCTTTCTTCATCTCCTTCAGAAACGCGCGGATTGGTGACGCACCGCCCACAGTACCTCCCACATCAGAACTGCCTCCAGCTTCCTGAAATTTGAAAAAAAAAATCTTTCATATGTTATAATAAAAAGTGTGTTTTTTTTTAAACTGCATGGTACACCATTTCTTTTTTCCCCTTTTTTCTTGTTTTTACACAACTCCATGCTAAGTAAAATAAAGGTTTCTCATAACAATTAAAAAAGAATTAAATAAATATCTTTCACGACCCTGTATCCATTTAAAACAGAAATATGCAGATCTGTAAACCAGTACTTAGACTTCCTTCAAAATACACATAAGCATGATTACTTTACCGCACAGTAGTACAGAATTCTGCATCATATTCATTTAAAACACATACGAATGCTTGAGAGCCATGGAAAGAGGGGAGAGTAAATAAAAACAGGGGAAAAGGAAGAAATTGACTATCTGCGCGCGTGCGCGTGCTGCGTGCATGTGTGTGTGTGCGCGCGCGCGCGCGCGCGCGCACGCGTGTGTGTGTGTGTGTGTGTGTGTGTGTGTGTGTGTGTGTGTGTGTGTGTGTGTGTGTGTGTGTGTGTGTGTGTGTGTGTGTGTGTGTGTGTGTAAATACCAATTCTGACACCATACCACACAAAATTAAAACACGATCGCTCCTGTTCCTGTTGTTCGCCTGCAAGAAAGATAAATCACGGTCATTGGACAAACCAATCAATTTATCGTATTAATGTCCATAGATTCAAGGGCAGATGACACGTATTAGCACTGTTTTTTTACCCAATCAACTTATTTATCCTACCCATGCCTGTACACATAGGGGCAGATTATTCATATCGACACGGTCTTTAACAATCAAACAATTCATTGTATTGATGGATATAAACGCTAGTACAGGTTACTGGTATTACTATGGTCTTTAAATTAATGCAGATTACAGGTATTGGTATGATCTTTGAATTGATAAAGTTATCCTATTGATGCCCATGACCAATATGGTCACAGTCTTAACCAATCAGCTTACTTGTTACAAAAGGTGCATAGATAGATACGAGTTAACTCGCAAACCTTTAAGTAGAATCAACTGGACGTTTAGTTGTTCTTCACATTTGTACCATTGTCTTGTGTTTGTATAGAGCTGTGCTTTGATGCGCTTCGAGTTTATATAATGGGGTACTGCGCTTTGTAAAAAGTGAAAATGATCGTTATTGCATTGGGCTAATACTGGTACAGTCTTTTAACCAGTCACCTTATTCAATCTATCGATGTCCACAGATAGAAGAGCAACTGAGTAGCATTGGTAGCGTTCAGGTGATCAGCTGACTTGTTCTATCGATTTCCAAGTATACAAGGATGAAAAAGTACGAGTGTCCACGATCTTTAACCAATTAAACCTGTTTGCTCCATTGATGTACTAAGGGTAGACGACTAGTATTCACAGGATCTTCAAGGAATCAACTGACTTTTTACAGACATACCCGTAACATGCAAGAACGGACAGTACTGGCATCGTCTTCAAACAGTCAATTTTCAAAAAGTATTTGAAAGAACTCCACCAGATAAAATGGACGAACGAATATCAAGACAATGACAGTCATTTCTTTTTCTTTTTCCATTGAAGTCCATAGACTCACAAACAGATCATAAATATCAGTGAACTCCTTCACCTACCAAATCACTTCTCCTATCGATAACCACAGTTTCGAGGGCAAAGTAGGTAGTAGTATTAGCATGAGCACTAAACGATCAGCCTCTTTCTCCTCTTAGATGCCTCATAGACCCAAGGGCAGATGACAAGAAATGGCCCGGACTTTCACCCCTTCGACGTCAAGTGATTCAGAAGCCTCTCTCTCTCTCTCTCCCCCCCTCGTTGGAAGGGGTTTTGATGTCTTAACGAGACCCCTTATACACTAGGGACCTTTTGACGACATGTAGGAGGGCTCCCTAAATCTTTTGGGCCGGGGACCTGAACACGCCCCCGTGGCTTTTCAAGGCCCGACTGTCCCTTTCTTCGCTTTTACAGCCTTTCTGGGCTGACGCGTGATTCGGTGACACGCGGTTAGAATGCCTCCCTTATCAGATCTGCCTCCAGTTTTCTGGGTGTACAGTTTTTTGTTTCGTCTTGTTTTTCGTTTTATGAGCCCGCGCGCTTGTGTGTGTGTGTGTGTGTGTGTGTGTGTGTGTGTGTGTGTGTGTGTTGTGTGTGTGTGTGTGTGTGTGTGTGTGTGTCTTGTGTGTGTTTGTCTGCCTGTCTGTGTCTGTCTGTCTATGCGAGCATGCGCGTGCGTGTATGTAGTTGCATGCATGGGTGGGTGCTCTTGTGTACTCGTGCATGTTTGCAGGTGCGCGCGCGCGCGAGCGTGTGTGTGTGTGTGTGTGTGTG
>JADBJO010000439.1:360000-367500 GCA_016801955.1 Conus betulinus
GTCAAACTGCGATAAATTTTACGAATATTCAAGGCTGTCGGACACCAGTGAAATTGACTGAATGAGGATAGAGAATGGCATGCAAGGACTTCTGATGCTGAATTTCGTAGGGATCTTGATTCTGGTCTACTCTATTGTATAACATTGTGGTCACAAAAAAAAAAAGAGAAGAAAAAGAAAAATGGAAGAACACGCGAAGGAACGAGAAATAAAAAAATAAAAAAAGAAAGAAAGAACGAGGAAAAACCTGTCTGACTTACCAGTTCCTGTGTTGGTTCCAATACATGGAGAACCAGAAAACACTTCTTTTTTTTCCCAGCGCACCTTAGCACCACATGGTTACCCATCGATAGGGTCTGGCACCAGCTGACGAATTTTCCCATGCACTGCATCTCAAATATTTATCGTCTGACCAAAGGCAGAGAAGTAGTAATTAACACAGTTCAGTGTTCAAGTAAATGTGTGTAACAGACACCATTTCTTCTCAAAATAAGGGATGTCTTTCCGAATTTCAAGAATCTTATATTTTTGATTTTTCGATTAAATATCTTTACCCCCATATCTTTCAATATATTCATTTCACATTCACATACATAGATTCTGACCAGTAAAATCGTAAGTCGAGAACGTCCTCCGATTTACAGTAATCTTCAATGCCAGTCTGACATACTACGTTTTTTTTTTTTTTCTCAAGATAAATTGGGGTCGGAAGAGCGCAGTGGTAGAGCGCCGGACTCATAATCTTGGTGATCCTGGGGTTGCGGGTTCGATTCTCCGCCGTGCCGTTTCGGTACAAGGAGATGTTTCCCCCCGGAGTTAACATTTGTTCTGACTCTATTTCCCATACAGTCCTTCGAATGAGACTATAAACAGAGGTTCCATGTGTGAATGCACGCACAACATGTTTTACATACTTTAAATCCAGTCACCAACTTTCGGAAGAGAAGGCCAGTTTGGCCGTTGGTATGGATGACACGTTACACATAGCATGCACCCTGCGTAAGGAATGGAAAAAATGAATGAAGGAAGGAAACTGAGTGTGAACGAACGAAATTGACTGGATGACACGGGAAACGACCGAATGAAGCGTCAGCAGGCAGCTCATCAGTCGGCACTACCCAGGTAGGCAGCCCGTTGTGTAAACGAGTGTGATTGTAAAGCGCTTAGAGCTTGGTCTCTAGCCGAGGATAGGCTAAATAGGATATATAAGTAGTCATAACTATTATATTGTTAGTTGAAATTCCGTCTAAAAGGAATGAAAGAAGTCACAGTTATATAAATAATGTTGCTTTGTGGCTTTTTTGTGTCACAAAAATTGCAAATTTCACTGTAAACAATTCATATTTTCTTTAGAACGGTATTTCTCACTAAAATTCTATGATGCAGTTTAATCTGAAAGTAGTTTCGTCCTACTTCTGAAATATTTTCATATCCACTTCAGGACTTTTTCATTTGACACTGTGTATTTAGTTCTTTCAACACGCCTTTCTTCAATAGATAAAACATAGCCCAGACTTATACATGAACACAACCCACTCTGATAGGTGGGCACACCTCATTGAAGAGGTAAACACACCTAAAATTAACATGTTACACCCCGCTGTAGTAGATAAAAACACGTTACTTTAATAAAAGAAACGCAAAGCCGCTTTGAAAACTAAACATACCACACTCTGACAGATAAACATACCACGCTCTGATTGATAAACATACCCCATTCTGATAAATAACATACCCCTCTCTGATGGATAAAGACACCCCACTAATAGATCGACTCTGATAGGTAAATACATATCATTGATGGATAAATACATCTTATTGATAGACAGACAGATTACACTTTGAAAGTATTTAAAACCCACACTAAGAGATAAACACACTCCACTTTGAGGAATAAACATATCCCACTCTGGTAGATAAACACACCCCATTCTGGTAGATAAACATATTCCACTCGGGTAGATAAACACATCCCACTATGGTAGATAAACACACCCCACTCTGGTAGATAAACACATCCCACTCTGGTAAAATAAACATATCCCACTCTGGTTGACACACACATCCCACTCTGGTTGACACACACATCCCATTCTGGTAGATAAACACATCCCACTCTGGTAAATAAACACATCCCACTCTGGTAGATAAACACATCCCACTCTGGTAGATAAACACATCCCACTCTGGTAGATAAACACATCCCACTCTGGTAAATAAACACATCCCACTCTGGTTGACACACACATCCCACTCTGGTAGATAAACACATCCCACTCTGGTAGATAAACACATCCCACTCTGGTAGATAACACATCCCACTCTGGTTGACACACGCATCTCACTCTGGTAGATAAACACATCCCACTCTGGTAGAAAATACATCCCACTCTGGTAGATAAACACATCCCACTCTGGTAAATAAACACATCCCACTCTGGTAAATAAACATATTCCACTCAGGTAGATAAACACATCCCACTCGGGTAAATAAACGCATCCCCCACTGATCCCACTGTGGTAGATAAACATATCCCACTCTGTTGGATGAACACATCCCACTCAAATATATAAACACACCCCACTCCAAGATAAACACATCCCACTCTGGAAAGTAAACGCATCCCATTTTTAGTTGATAAACACATCCCACTCCGGTAGCTAAACACATCCCTCTGTGGTAGATGAACACACCCCACTCTAGTAGATATAAACACATCCTACTCCAGTAGATAAACACACATCACTCTAGTAGGTAAACACATCCCACTCTAGTAGATAAACGCATCTCATTTTGGTAGATAAACACATCCCTCTTCAGTAGACAAACACATCCCACTCTAGTAGATAAACATATCCCACTCTAGTAGATAAACATATCCCACTCTAGTAGATAAACACTTCCCACTCTAGTAAATAAAAACATATCCCAATCTAGTAGATAAACACATCCCACTCTAATGGATAAACACTTCCCACTTTAGTACATAACACATCCCACATAAGAAGATAAACATGTTTCACACTGATTAAATACCCATACTGAGATATGAAAACCACCCCATATTGATAAATAAATATATCCCACACACAGAAATATACCTCGTGCTAATGGGTAAACACATCTGCTAATAAACACGACCTCAGTGGTGAGTAAACGCAACCTACAAAACCCACGATGATAAACACACTACTGTAAACTCCCCCACTCCCACCCGGGATCCCCTTAGCCACATTATGTACTGTACAGTGCAGTACCATACACCACAATAAATGCAATGTAATGTCTGGTTCATATTATCATTCCTTTCATTATTAGTTTATAATATATTACTATGGATTCTAATGTATTATACTGTAATGCATCGAAAGACACTGAGTGTATTGCATTATATTGCATTGCATTTTACTTTGACATCTTGGCATTAAACATCATTGAACACTAAAAAAATTATGTAATCCAAATATAGTAAATGAATAATAACAGCAAAAAGAAACAAAAAAAAATCATTGCGTTGGCTATACAGTGTAACATTCTGTAATCAAGAGCAGGGACCATTTCATTTTCCGAAACACGCAACCACACACACAGAGAGAGAGAGAGAGAGAGAGAGAGAGAGAGAGAGAGAGAGAGAGAGAGAGAGAGAGAGAGAGAGAGAATCCATTATCAAAGAACAAATACAAACAAATAAACGAAACACATAAACGAGACAACATACACTCTTTGATCAAAAGACCAAGCCCCAGTCAATCTGATCGTTTTTATACCGACCGAAAAACGGATAGAAAGATCCTGTTTTCTTGAGTTCTAAATACAACAAATATCCGGAGCGATACTCACCGAAAGCGTTTGGTGGGAAGCCTACACACACACACACACACACACACACACACACACACACACCACACAGAGAGAGAGAGAGAGAGAGAGAGAGAGAGAGAGAGAAGCCGTCGCAGTTATACCCCTTTTCTGCCATAAAAGGCCCGGAACTCTTTGCCGAGACAAGGGGGTGAATTGTATAGAAGGCCCTACAAGAGAGCGGTAACAAATCTTTCACTTATTCAATTGCATGTCGCCCCCCTCTCTTCCGGGGTGTCCCTGGGTTCCCCTGTCGGTGCCTTTCTCTCCTGGAGAAGCTTGTTGGCTAACACAATTCCCTGCCACTCCTCCTCACCCCCTCCCTCCCTTCTTCCTTCCCTCCCCTTCCGCCCCCCCCCCCTCTCTCTCTCTCTCTCTCTCTCTTGTTAACCGCTCCCCTTGCCTCGCTCTAAAGCCACAGAGAGAAAGGACGGAGGAGCTTTCTGAGGGAGGAGGGAGTGTGGAAGGGTGGGTGGAGTGGGGGTTGGGGGGAGGGTGGGGATTTGGGGGGAGGGAAGACAGCGACTGTGTGTTTCCAAATCATATTAACGGTCGGGTGGGATGGTGGTGGTGGGGGGGGGGGGGGGATGGGGAGTGAGGAGCGCGAGGCGCCGACACAAACTAATATTGGTGTGACCGGGGGTTGGAAGGAGGGGAGGGGAGAGGAAGGGAAGCAGGGGTATGAAGGGGACGGCAACTGAACAATCACTGTCATATCAGTCTCGACAGGAACCTCTCTATCCCCTCTCGCCCCCCCCCCCCCCCCCCTCCACCCGCCACCCCATTTCCCCTCCTCATCATCTCTCTCTCTCTCTCTCTCTCTCTCTCTCTCTCTCTCTCTCATCTCTCTCTCTCTCTCTCTCTCTCTCTCTCCAGTGTTGCACTCTCCTCTGTCGCTCTCGGTGCCTGTCCCTGCTGTCCTCTCTCTCTCTCTCTCTCTCTCTCTCTCCTCTCTCTCTCTCCAGTGTTGCACTCTCCTCTGTCGCTCTCGGTGCCTGTCCCCTGTCCTCTCTCCTCTCCTCTCTCTCTCTCTCTCTCTCTCTCTCTCTCTCTCTCTCTCTCTCTCTCTCTCTCTCTCTCTCTCTCCGTGTTGCACTCTCTCTCTCTGTCGCTCTCGGTGCCTGTCCTTGCTGTCCTGTCCTCTCAAGCTCAGCCGCTAACCCCACCAACCACTTTAGCGTGTCTAGAATCGGTCTGTCGGCTGCCGGAATGAGAATGGTGGTTATTATAGAGAGACTGCTTTTGTTGCGTTGAGGGTTGGATGGAGGGTTGTGGGATGCTAACTCCTGTAGAAGAATATTTCTTCTTCTTGGTGACCGTTTTTAGTGCATCTTTCTCAGATGATGAAGACTTGTGATATCTTGTGTCTCGTATGATCTCCCCTCTGGCCCTGTTGGGAGGGATGAGCAATGATAACACTAAAGAAAACTAATCTGCCAGTTTTATTCCCCCTCTTTGCTCTTTCTGCTCCTCCTTGTCGTTGTTGGTGGTGTTGTCATCGTCGTTGTCATGCTGCTGTTCTTCTTCTTCTTCTTCTTCTTTCTTCTTCTTCTTCTTCTTCTTCTTTGCCAGCATCATCATCATCATCATCATCATCATCATCATCATCATCATCATCATCATCATCATCGTCATCGTCATCATAATCATCATCATCATCATAGTCTTCTTCTTCTTCTCCCCCACCTCATCCACCTTCTTCTTCTCCTGCTTCTTCTTCTTTCTCTTCGTCCTTTTGTTCTTGTTTTTGATATTCTTGCTTCTATTTTTTTATTTGCTCTCTTTTTCTTTTATATGTCCTCTATTTCTCCCAACGCTTCCCCAATATGTAGCCCTTCGTTGCGTCTTCACAAAGTTTGGCTGTCCTACCAACCGCCGTGGCGAAGTGGTTAGCGTCGCGGGACTCCCGGCTGGGAGGTCGTGGGTTCGATTCCCATCAAAGTCATGTGGGATTTTTCTGGCCGACTTGCTCCTACCCAGAGTTGAGTTTGCTACGGGCTCAGTTGGGAAGACTGGGATCACACAGTCGATTTTCATACACTTAATGGATGCGTTTCTGAGAGTGTTGCTTAAATTTCCTCACCAATACTGCAGGTGTCTGTATCTCTCGGGCCTGATTGACGCCGGGATATATTATGAAAGGAAGCGTAGAGTACAGCCCTGTCGTGCAGTTTCAGACGGAATGGAAATCCGTAACATCATCTTCATCATCCTCATTCTCATCGATCAGCATAAAAAAGACTCAAATTTGTGGCCCTTCATACCTTGCCCTCATGGTGACTTCAGTTTCGATGTCCTCTCCACGTCTTGGCCTTGGGTTTGGTTTCGCTCGGGTTACCGGTATCAGGGAGTCCATGGGAGCTGTCGTTGGACGGACGTGGTGGCGCCCTCCGGAGGGAGAGCTCACTCACGCCGGCTCCGCGACTAAGCAATTATTGTCGTCAGTAGGGAGTGTAGTAGGTGGTGTCTTGTGTATGTTGGATCAGAACAGGCGCCACTGAATAGCACCGAATTGACTTGGTAGCAGTGCAGTTTCTCCTCGGTGGGTTGCCTCTTGACGACTTGACGTTGACTGCTCCCGGTGGATTGCCAGTGCCAGGGCTGCGGTGGAACTGACCGGGCTGTGGCTGTGGACGGGGTGTCGGAGTAGCCGTCCTCTCCAGATCATCCGCCGGTTCCACAATGGCATGGTTCGCTATTTCCTCATCTGTCATAACATCTCAACACCGTTCAGGACTTCCGCTGAAGTAAAGCAGGGATGTATACTCGCTCGAGTGCTCTTCAATCTGTTTTGCACGTATGTCCTGAATTCTGTGGTGCGCCACTTTGAGACATGACTTTACATGATACATAGGCTGAAGGGCTCTTTCTTTGACCTCGGATGACTGGACGAGGACTAAGACGCCCCAAAACTCAGCTCAATAGGGCGCTGTCTGAGCACTCAGAGCCTGACCTCCAGCTAATCGTCCACAAATTCCCTCGAGCCTCTCGACTTTTGAGGCTCACTGTCGTCTTGGGGAAAATTGAGGTCTTTCACCAGGCTGCCCCAGGACTCAATAACTCATCCCCCAACCATCAGCATAGATGGCGCTGAGGTAAAGTCAGTTGATGACTTAATTATACCCGGGGATGTCATCTGCTCTGAGAGTTCTCTGAACAACAAGATAGCTGTAAACATTTTGACCAAGGATTTTAAGTAGTCAACGAAGATCAAAGTACATACGAAAAGCTTTCTTTAAGGCTGGAAGTCCTGGAGTTGAGCGAGAGGCCCGTCATGAAATTTGCTCAATGATACGCATTACATGGAAGGACAAGGTGACCACTTTGGAGGCTCGTGACGTAGCCGGACTAATCAGCGTTAAGGTCATGATCCTGATGGTCAAGGGGAGTTGGACGGCCATGCGATCCGTTTGGACTCCTCCATACCATGATGGTCTTGTAGGTGAAGAGAAAATGCTCAGTATTACAGACACAAGGCTCAAAATCACGGGAAGGGATAACTCTAGAGTCGCAGAAAGACTGAACGCTCAGAGTACAAAAAGACAGAACACTCAGAGTCACAGACAGACAGAGCGCTCGGGTTCACAGGAAGACACAACGCTTAAGAGACGCAACACTCAACGTCACAACGCTTATGGTCA
>JADBJO010000439.1:375000-395000 GCA_016801955.1 Conus betulinus
GAAGAAGAAGAAGAAGAAGGAGGAGGAGGAGGAGGAGGAGGAGGAGGAGGAGACAAGAAGAGAGAGAAGAAGAAAAGGAGAAGAAGAAATGAAAGAAAGAAAGAAAGAAAGAAGAGGAAAAGAAGGAGAAAATGTAGACGAAGGAGAGGAGGTAGCCTTCTACCATCCTGCCCTAGCAATTTAAAATAAAATACCAGCAGCTTATTTCTGTCGAATACTGTAATCAAACGATGACAACTATTGACTTTGTGTTTGACAGAAGTAAATGTTCTAGGGGAAGGAAATGGGTGGAGGTGGCGACAGGGGTAACCCGAATGAAGAGGAGAATGGGAAGAAAGCGTGCGCGCGCGCGCATGTTTGTGTGTGTGTGTGTGTGTGTGTGTGTGTGTGTGTGTGTGTGTGTGTGTGTGTGTGTGTCTGTGTGTCTGTGTGTCTGTGTGTCTGTGTGTCTGTGTGCGCATTGCAGAAGGATGTTTGTATCAGCCTTTGCCATAACGTTCTGTTCCTGAAATTCAAGTCGGTAATTTTTCTCTTTTTCAGTAGATAGACTGTTATGCTGGATCGGAAATGGAAGGAAAGAAGAGTTTCTCGAAGAAGTGAAGGGGGGGGGGGGGGGGTGGGAGGGTAGAGAGAAAGGGGAAAGGGGGAGGGAAGGAAGGCAGAAGAGGGGAGGAGGGGGGGGAAAGGAGGCTATATATAGGCCACGCACCACTATCACAATTTTGTACTAAAACACTATATAATCCATCTAAGCGTTTTGATACCCACCAGACATTTGAGCCAGCATTTAATGTTAAACTGATAATTGATCGAAAGGACAACTCCCCACCAATTATTTCCCTGTTTTGGGGGGGGGGATTTTCCACCGATGACATCAAAAACAGTCTTCAAATATATGACCTTCCCTTTAGTTTACGTCATATTCCGGGCCTTTGCACTCATCCGTGACCTATCTTTGCGCCAGCAAGAAGCTCCCAAATAGTCCCATTCCTTTGATTTTGATCTGTCAGCTTGGAACCCACCTTAAATGCCGTATGAAAGAAAATGGAGCGAATCAACTTTCAAACACAACAGATTCTCAAAACAATCTAACTGCGCCAGTCTATAAATAGTTGATTCCTAAACCAAGACCTTGGCGCAATAATTTTGGTGTGTAGCCACAAGACTGCCAGCAAGGCGCTACTCGTCCACGACCGGCGGGGAGGAGGGGGACGGGGAAACATGTAGGTCCCACTACTGATCTACTCCTCTGTCATTCAGTCGTTTGACCTGAGTTCATCTCATTGTTATCTCAACTGCAGGCCCTACTGATCGCTCTTAGTCGGTCGCCGTCACAGCGCTCAAGTAGACGGCGAAAAAAAAAAAAGCCCAAAGCTTCGCAAGTAGCTCACCATTCTTGATTTGAGTGGCTGGTTTTCAGTCAGACGAGTGCTGTGGTATTCTCTGTCTAGCCAGTGCTGAATAGAATTCTGCACTAAAACCATGTTTTAGCGCTCTTCAAAGAACTTAAACAAACATACAAACAAACAAAAAATCTTTTCAGCACCTCATTTTGTTTATGCAGTTTTTGTTTGACGCAAACGATGAAAAATATAGCAGCATTGTCAAAATTGAAATGTCCGTCGAAACTACATGCAACAACCGATGAAGGATTTTTTTTTCCCCCTTTTTTTTTTCTCTTTTTTTTTTTCTATCTGGGCACTCGACTTCCTCCGGGATGTGCAAGTCGTAGTGAAGCTGGGTTTCTTTCCGTTCAAATTCTTAACCATCATTTGTTTACGTACACACGGCAGATTGAAGAAGAAGAAAAAAAGGGAGAATACTTTAACTTGTTCTTCGCCTGACACTTAATATCTAGAACGGAAATCAGTATCAAGGTCAAGGCTGCATGGAGAACTACCTGTTACTGTATGCGGGTTTTTTTTTTTCATCCATTAAGTGCCAGTGGCTGGTTAGAATCACAACAATAAAATAAAAAGAAGATAAAATGGTACGGGCATGTTTCAAAATCTGCTGATCTGTGAAAACCACGCTACAGAACGCAATGCCATACAGGGCGGCGAAGAAAAGGAAGGCAACTGAGATGGAGGAGGAACAAAACAACAGGGAACGAACAGGTCTGGCCCCTTGCCACATCTCAGAAGAACGTTGACAACAGAATTCAAGATGGAGGGGTACTGTATGGAAATCATCGAAGTGGAGCTTCAACAATTCATACCCGAGGTTTCAAGACAGGCGAAGCAAAAAAAATTAAGAAGAAGAAGGAGAAAAGAAGAGAAGAAGAAGAAGAGGAAAACGGGGCTTTCGAGTCTTTGAGCATGAACCATTGATTTCATGTCACCTTTGCCAGACGCTTTCCTTTTAAGAGAGATTTTCCACACCCACAAAACGGAAACTCTCTGCCGGTCACACAGTGTCAACGCACCTGCGAACTTTCAATGGAACCGCTGGCGCGTGAGCGTCCGTCCCCCTCCATGTCAGACTGGGGGGGGTTGTGGCGACGATCTATACGTCAAAACAGCACAGTGTAGGCACTCACCCGTCAACATGTATCAACTGCATAGTTGAGTGTAGAAGGAAATGAAGACAACGGTGGTGATGGTAGTGATAATGATGATGATGATGATGACGATGATGTGAAGACAAAGGTGCTGGTGATGATGATGATGATGATGATGATGATGATGATGATATGATGATGATAAGACAAAGGTGCTGCTGCTGCTGCTGCTGCTGCTGATGATGATGATGATGATGATGATGATGATGATTTTGTAAAGACACAAATGTGCTGGTGATGATGATGATGATGATGATGATGATGATGTGATAATGGTGGTGCTGATAATGTGAAGACAAAGATGATGATGATGATGATGATGATGATGATGATGATGATGATGTGAGGACAAAGGTGGTGATGATGAAGATGATGATGATGATGATGATGATGATGATATCATGAAGACAAAGGTAAGGAGGAGGAGGAGGAGAGAAGAACGAGGAGGAAAATAAGAACAACGACGATCACGTTGATGATGACGATGATGATGATGATGATAACGATGATGATGATGATGATAATGATGATAATGATGATGAGCTACGAACTTTTGCCCATGAGAAACGAAGTTTTAACACCCTCCCCCCCCACCTACCCCCCCTCCCACCCCCTCAAAATAAAAAATCTATCAAGTCACTGGCAACACAAATGATGCGCTAAGCCACCCGCGAACACAGAGAGCGTGACACCAAGCCATTCTCCCCTTCTCCCCCCACATACCAGCACCTCCCTCCCCCCGCTCACCCCACCCCAATCCACCCCACCCCATCTCTATCCTCCCTTCTCTCCCCCTTCTGTTCCCTACCCGTTTCCCGTCAAACTATCAGACAGCTTTCAATGTGTCTGTCCAGGTGTCGCTTTAACTGAAGCGTTGTCGAGCATAATCTGACCCTGGCTCCTCCCCCCCCCCCCCCCCCCCCCCCCCCCCCCCCCCATCCCCCGCTACTCCCTCCCTCCTCTACCTCAATCTTTTATGTTCGGATGACAAGCAGTTTAACCCCTTCATCTCCCTCTCCTGTCCGCCCCCTCTCTCTCTCTCTCTCTCTCTTTTCCTCCTCCGAACACCTGTCGACTTTTGTCCGTTAACACATGAAGGAGAAGCAGTGATACTATGCCTTAAAAAAAACAACAACATCATGGAAAACAGCCAGTCTTTCAATTGACCAGTCAGTGAATTGATCTACCAATGAATGAGTCAACCGATGAATCATTATTCAATCAGTCATTCAGCCAGTTAGTCAGTCGAACGAAAAAGCATGTCAACGGCAAGTTTTGAGTTCTTGCACCAGACTATAAACTTATTCTGTCCCATGCTTCTAGACAAGACAAGACAACAACAACAACAACACTAACAACAACAACAACAACAACAACACCAACAACAACACTAACAACAACAACAACAACAACAACACTAACAACAAACAACAACAACAAAACCCTGTGCAGGTACATGAATTTTTAACATCGCAATTCCAATTCGTCAGAGTTCCCAGCGCACACACAGTTTTACACACTGTAAACGGTCTAGACAGAAGCAATTCACACTCGCTCACAGTGGATGTTTCTGGCTATGTGTTTCATTCGATGGGTCTTACATATTGTTCATTATTATCACACGCAAAAGACGTACGCTTTTTGTAGGTAAATTCTTGGTATCAAGCAATTCGCGGAACGTAATCACATTATGGTTTGTTCTGTAATAGTGAGGATTTAAGTATTTCTTTAGTTGGTGAAGTAATTACATTTAAAAACGTAGTGAAATGCATCTCCCAACTCTGAAAAATGTCACAACTGAAAAAATCGTCGTTCTTCTCTAGATATACTTCAGAAAAAAAAAAAAAATACCTGGAAAGGATAGAGAAAAAAAAGTCCTATACCACTACTTATCCTTCACGGTCCGGCTGTCACTGGGTGAAAGCTTTCACAACTTATCACCTATGGTTTCGTGTTCTCACCGGTGGTTTACAATGTTTCAACCATTGAGGTTCTGTTGTCATCCGCCTCTGTCGGTTGGTTTTCTGTCTGTGTGTCTATTTGTCTGTCTGTCTGTCTGTCAGCAAAAATTGCATACAAACTGCTGACCCGGTTTTAGAAAAAGAAACTTAATGAGAAGACGGAACGTGGCTCAAGGTCAAATCCATTGAATTTTGGTGTTGATCTGAATTAAACGGCGAATCCAGATTCTTTTTTAAACAGACAGTTCAACCATGGCGGAGGTACTGTCTCTCCCGCTTGCCCTTCTAACTTATACAGTTTTAAATTTAGAAAGAAAAAAGGGGGGCAGGGGGTTCTAATCTTAGTGCCACTCTGCGTTTTCGATTCGCTCGAGTTCTACTGCTAGAAGGATTTCAGCGCTCCCTTACTGATGACCTGGTTTTTGTTTTGTTCTATTTTGTATTTGCACTGGTTTAGGTCATCACCTCGTGACGTGACTGACACGAACAGCTCTCTTCCATGAGACCAGAGTGAGGGGACCTAGCTAAATCTTATTCTTTAACCACCAGTACAATACGTTCAAATGATCGGTGAAAAACGCCGTTGTTCATTTTTGGCGCCAATAAGATTGGAATTTGCTTAAACCAACCGAACCGCCTGAAATCTGAGCAACTACTGAGAGCAAATTCTATGCATTGTATTCACTTTCTTAAAAATGAGTTACAACATTTATTTGGATTTGGACAAGTTTTTTTTTTTTTTTCTTCTTTAACTGCCCAGCGGAATACTAGTGGAGAACAATTAATCAGTCCATCTGTCTTTAAAGACTTCAGCCATTAGAGGAACACACGCAAGACAATAGACCTGTTCAGGAAAAAAGAAAACGGAAGCTGACGTTTGCCATTCAAATGCCAAAAGAAGTGCATTTTACTTTTTCAGTTTTGTGGGTCAAGATCGTTACGCAGTTTATGCATGCGTCATTTGGTCAACAGACTTTTTACATCAAATCCAAGACGTGTAGGTCTGAATCGATCGATGATAATAAGTGAAGTCGAACTGTTCATAACACAGTGTCTGCATCATATGCGCATCGTCTCTCGCCCGTGTTTTTGGCAGTGTGTTTTCTCTCTGAATCAAGCTTTTTTCCTCCAACCAGCTTTATTATATTAATGCCAACACATTGTTTCACTTACGACAATGATCACCATCCAACAGTACTGTTTACTGTTCCAGTAATACTGTTTGCATGAGTTTCCTTCCCTCCTCCCTCCCTGTGTGTACGTATGTGTAGGTGGAGAGTTACGAGTTTTCCCTCCCCACTGCCATCTCTTTCTCTTTTTTTTTTCCAGCTGCAATGATAGCCCTTCACCCATTGATCACTTCCATTCCTATCCGATCATTATCATCTTTACCAACATCCCCACGTGTAACTACTATCATCATAATCACCATCCATTTGTTTTGTTTTTTATCATTTCTATTCCTTGCTACTAAGCACTATTATCAATCCACCATAATCACTACCATCACTAATATATCATACTTTCAAATAACAAGCACAAAACAAACAAACTAACCCCACATTTACTACCCTCCAACCCAAGCTCTTTCTCTCCCATCAGTGTTTAGCTATTATTAATACTATAACTATTATCGGCATATCATCACCAAAAGATTAGCAGTATTCCTCCTCTTATTATTTACATGTTTTCATCATCGTCACCATCATTTCTGTTATTGCTACTGTTACCACTATCATTATTGTCATCATTATTATTTCAACTCCCATGGTCATCTCAACGGCCTCGTTTGCATTCAACAGCCATTAATAATTTTTGCGCCGAATTTGACAAGATACGTGGTTGCTCGTTCTTCGTTTTCATTGTTCTAAATGTTGTTTGTTTTTGCCTGAAGAAGACCTAAGAGGTCGAAATGCATTGTTTTGTCCTGTTATCTGTTTGTTTGTATCGTCTGGCGGGACTAACACCCTCTCTTTTTAAAATTAAAAATTCAAATCAACTGTTAAGCTGACTATGAGAGCCAAAGTAGACCTTCCGAAAAAAAAAAAAAAAAAAAAATCAGTGGATAATAAGGCATGTCTTTCCACTACAAAGAGAGTTGCCTTTTCTTATTTTATGGGTCAAGCAAAAAGAATCAAATATTTGATTTGAAACGCATGCCAGGATAACGATTGGGATATTGACCGGCTGCATCACAGGCGCACTGTTTCACAGCCATGTTTTGTCTTTCTTTTTTCTTTTTTTTTTTTAATTCCCTCTCTGATTAAAACGTAAAGCTGAATGATGGGGCTATACTGCTAAGGGCGTGCCCACTCACTTTGCTGAACGCGAACTCTCATGCAGATTACCTCCCTTGCAGATTTCCGAACATCGTCTATCAAGCGGAATGGCTGGCGATTTCTGCACGGCTTGGTCTTGTCCGCCTAAGGGATGTAGACAGCTTTGTTATCATTTCATTTGTTGTATTTCTTTATCATCATCATTCATTTATTTATTTGTTTGTTTACTTTTTTAAAATTTATTATTTTTAACGATTTGACAGTTTTGCTCGTATGAGTGTGACAGTCAGAAGGACCTGTCAGGTCGGCCCGGTCAGTCATGATACCGCTTGTAATGAACACAACTTACAAGAAAATGGATAAAGAAGGGGAGACACCTTTAAATCAATGAAATACTTGTGTGTGTGTGTGTGTGGGGGGGGGGGGGGGGGGGTTCTTGTTTTTTTATTTTTATTTTTATGTGTTTGCTTATTTTCGATAGCAAATTCGTATGGTAACTTTGATTTTGTGCAGTTTAAGGTAACCAGTAATGTTGCTTAATCCGTCGCAACTTGGAGTTATCCCCCATGTCGCTGAATGAATTCTTTCGAATGGGTCAGTTCAAAGATATTGGGATTTTGTTCCAATGTTTCTAGTTCCATTATGTACTGCAGTTTTTCTTCTGCAGCATCTCATTATACAATCTTTAGTTTACACATCTCTGTATCCCACTGATCCATGACCCATGGCTGTATACTTCCGTACGCGCCACAAACAAAAATTGTTTTCTGTATCAGACAACATTGTTATTAGTCGTCAAAGAATGGTTTTAGTCATACTGAAGCGTCGGACTGTTTTTTCTCCAACAGTTCTCAAGTTTAAACCAAACATTTTTCTCTCTCTCTCTCTTTAACTTCTGTGCACCATCCTTTGCATCACTCTCACGCAGCTCATTCACATTCCTTCATGCACAACCACACGCAGGTTTCTTTCTCCCTTCAGAGAACAATCACCGCAGTCCTCAGATAGCAATCAATAGGGAGCTGCCTTGAGGCAACCCACTGGGGGAGACACTGCACTGCTGCTGAATCACATTTCGGCGGTATTCATACGTGCCTGTTCCAATCCAGCATACGCAGGACGCCACCGAGAGGACTAAAAACATATTACCCTGTATCGCAGCAGGACGCCACCGAGAGGACTAAAAACGTATTACCCTGTATCGCAGCAGGACGCCACCGAGAGGACTAAAAAACGTATTACCCTGTATCGCAGCAGGACGCCACCGAGAGGACTAAAAACGTATTACCCTGTATCGCAGCAGGTCGCCACCGAGAGGACTAAAAACGTATTACCCTGTATCGCAGCAGGACGCCACTGAGAGGACTAAAAAACGTATTACCCTGTATCGCAGCAGGACGCCTACTGCACAGCGTAGCCAGTAATGTGCGGAGGAAGACAAACAGAGATAAGCAACTCTTATTGCAATTATCTAACTTCAAAAGGTCACGACTACTGTTTTACGATGATAATCGTAATTTTCATCCTTAAATTAAGGAAAGTTACGAGTTCACGTGAAAAGAATAAGTGGGTTCGTTAAGGATGAATCTAGCATGTAACACCATCCAGTTTGGAAGTGTTCTTCCTCCACTTTCTCTGGTTACACCGGTCCGCTTAGCAATATTGCCTGTCTGCTTCTTTCTCCGTTTGCTGTATGTCTCTTCATCCCACCCACTGTCCCTGCAGGATGGCCTGGGAGAGACTGCATGATCTTTTCACTTGTCCGTATTACTTCAGCTTTCTTTCCCTTCACTATGTTCAGCACGTCTTCAAAGTGACTCCTAAGCTGACTGACGGTTCTGCAGAGTTGTCTTTCGAGACATGCTGAGCACAGGACATGTCGAGAACTCTGAAGGATTTCAACTCCACTGCTTAGTCTTCCTTCGATTTCTGCCGTCTGGTTCCACGATAGTTAGCTTCTGTATACCTCTTCCGATATTGCATAGAAGATTGGACAAAGATCTGATGTGGGAAAGAGGACGGCACACCTCATATGAATGTATACCACACCTTTTCGGTAACGGCGTGTAGTATAGGGCCTACCACGCTTTCTGTTGTGGAGGGAACCTGTCGATGTTGCACGGGGGCGTGGGTACGCTTTCAGCTGTTGGGGAGTCTCATCGGACGTCCCTGTAGTAGCCACAGTGATGGCTTACCCATGAAACCTTTCAGAGACGCGCTGCTTACATCGGCAATCCCTCCCATCACGATGACAGAAAATCCAAACGGCTTCCCAAATCTGCCAACGAAAAGTGAAACTGGAACATATACTCCAAGAATGACTAGCCTTAAAAAAAAAGTATAGATATAGTTAGAAATAAATAAGAAAATAAGGTGTCCCTTATTCCAAGAATCGCACATTTAGGGACCTGGTTTTGAATTTTACTCTTCACATTTCAAATTGAAAAAAGTCTGTAAACAACATGACCAGAGACCTGAAGAGGAAGACGGTGATATGTGAGATTATCAGTCAAGGGATTACTAATGGACAGATAGACAGACAGACAGACAGACAGATGCGGCTCAAGGTCGATCCCAACCATTTTTTTTTCCTTTAGAAAGGAAACCTCTACAGTCTGCAGGTCAATGGTACCTACCACCGACCAACAGCTGTTCCGTGCCATGTTCGCCACCCGCTGCGAACACACAAAGCGACAGCAGGCCGCCCTCGCCTTCCTACACACATCGAAACAACCTCTTCCTCGGATCATCGCCTACCCTTTTTCCACCCTTCAGCTTTACAACCGTTACAACGCTTCCTTGCCTCCCCGGTGTCACTTCTTCTGAAGGCGTAGACATCCAAAATTACCTCCCAAGCGTTTTCTCTCCCTCGTCGGAAAGGTTGAAGAGTGGGTGAAACAGGCGGCTGTTGGAGAAAACGGTTTGTCTGTGTCAGGGGCCACCCACAGAGCAATATCAGTTCCGTGAAAAGGCCTCTGAGACCCACGACCGTTTGTGATTTTTTGTTCTTTATTTGTTTGGTAAACTATTCTCCCAGTTTGGAAGTAGGTCTCTGTGAAAATACCGGTTCACGACATGACCGTTATGGGTTTGAAACCGTAGTTAAGTTTAATAAACTCGTAGATACTTAATACAAACACCACCCAGAGTTACCATTTGGGGGTAAGTGGAAAGCTTCCAGTTCACGTTAGAGTGAAGTGAGATAAGAATACTCTGTTTCAGCTTTAAGTGTTTTGATAAACAAAACAGCAGGTATGTAAAGATGTTGTCAATTTTTATTTATAAATTATTACTGAATGTCGTTGCTCGGAAGTTTACAAGGGGGATAATTTGTGTCAGAGCTCGCGTTCAGCGAGAGTGACCCTGCCGTTTTCATGGAACAGATGATGCTGGTTGGCATGACCAAAGCAATTTTCGCTGTCACCCAGCTAAGAAGTTCAATTAAAGAAAGAAATGGGCAAAAACATGGATGTGAAACAGTGTGCCTTTGGTGCAGACAGTCGATATCCTGATCGTTATCCTAGCGTGCGCATCACATCAAATATCTGACTCTATAAATCTGTTTGCTTGACCCATAAACTTAGAAATGGTACATTTACTTGATTGGGAAGGATGTGCATTATCTTACAATATTTTTTTCCCTTCCAGAACATGCCTGTTTGTATGTGAACAATACGTAACATTCACATTATCTTAAATGTGTTGATGAGTCATCGGATGCAGTTGGACGGTGTGGTTAGGAACCTCTTCCAGACGAAGTTGATTCCAGTTCCATGTGTTGTGTGTGTGTGTGTGTGTGTGTGTGTGTGTGTGTGTGTGTGTGTGTGTGTGTGTACGCGTGCGCGCGCGCACGTGCGTGCGTACGTGCGTGCGTGTGTGTGTGTGTGTGTGTGTGCGTGCGTGCGTGCGTGCGTGTGTGTGTGCGTGTGCGTGTGGGTGCATGCGTGCGTGCGCGTGTCAAATGGTTAAATCATACTTTACAGACCATCCCAAACTAATTTGATCTCATTCAGAAATGGATACAGGTGATCGAGGTCTAAACTACCGAGTGCATTAAAGAGATAATTATTAGTTAACACAGATATGTTACTGCAGAGCTACTTCCAGACTCTTGTATGATTTGCTTATCACAGTTCAGAACCATTCTACCTCTTAGGGCTCTCGGAGTTCAATAGTTTTAAAGGGAAAAAAAAGAGAATGTATTTTGACAATACTGACAGAGAATTTTGATTAGGTCGTTAAGCTAATTTGTTTTTTGGGTTTTTTTTTTCTCAAGACATAAGGAAAAATGTCGTTTCAACTACAATACTGCTGGAAACATTTGAACCGCATTACATTTGTGGACGTGTTCTCCACGCAAAATCTAAAGCGTCTTTCATGAAAACTGTTCTCTTGTTGTCTGAGGAACAGCTTAAATGCTCTCTGTCAATATTCTTGTTGTTGTTATTGTTATTGTTGTTGGGGGGTTTTTCTGCCCAATGCATCGGTTGTGACGTTTGTCCCAAAGTCACATATTTTTCGTATGTATACCATGTCTATTGTGCTTCTCTTCCAAGAAGGGCTGTGGATTTTTTTTTTCCCCTTGATCATCTTTACTACATTTATGCATGGTTTCTTGAGCAGTTAACGCAGAAGAAAACTCCAAGTGGCACACATTTAGAACAATGCGAAACGAAATACCCATGCTTGTTTATCTAGGACAGCACACTGATCCTCTTTATGCCATTTCAGCTTTGCCCACAAAATACGCAATCAAGTGGAAACAAGACTTTCGAAATTTGCAATCACAGCAATACACACACGAATGGCCTCGTGTGTTCTCTGGGATTGAGCAACATAGTACAGCGAATCACTCAACTATACTTTTCAGTAGAGCACTGATCTTCACCAAGATCGGGCGTTTAATGGATCTGGCCTTTGGATTAGTTGATGGTATTCAGTTCGAGATTACAGATACAAATAAAGTTATACGCTGTAAATTCTCTTTTACATCCAAAGCTAGATGTAACATCTCTTAGAATGTAAGCCGCCATTGCAACGAATGCAATGCACAGTTCAGTCCCTTAAAAAACATATTGTGCCGGAATAAATATTATAAAACAAACGTGAAGTACAACTCTGTCCGGCAGTCTCAGACCAGTCATCATTATCAATTAGAACAGAAATAAACCCAGACGCTGTGCATCATACGCCAAAACGTTTAAAACTTTGCATTCGAATGTCCTTCAGTAAACAGAACACACAGATCTTCATGGTGAGCAAGTGCTGATGAAAAAGAAGGAAAAAAAGAAAAAGGCGGGAATTAATAAGGATCGAGGCCCCCACTAAAAAACACACACACACACACACACACACACAGAGAGAGAGAGAGAGAGAGAGAGAGAGAGAGAGAGAGAGAGAGAGAGAGACGCGGCAAAATAGGAGGCTGGAGGCAAAAAAAAGAAGTCATCATTATCATACTCACTGATCAACACGCAAAATAATAATAATAATAATAACAACAACAACAACAACAATAAATCAGATTCTGCGTTCCTTTATGACCTGCTCTCGTGGTAACCTTAGTCTCAACTTCCTCTTCATGTCTATACCTTGGTGAGTTCGAGTCCAGGTCGCCGTACAGACAACTCCAAGGAGACTGTCACTGAAGAGACGTGATGACGCCCTCCGAAGGCGTCACTTACGCTAGCTCTGCGACAAAGCTATTATTGTCGTCAGTGGGGGGGAGGGGATGTGGGGGGGGGGGGGGGGGGGGGGGGGACTTAGCAGGTGGTGTCTTGCGTAAGTTGGATCAGAACAGGCGCCACTTAACACCATCGACGTAATTCGGCAGCAGTGCAGTGTCTCCTGTGATGGGTAGTCTCATGGTAGCTTGACGTTGACTCTCTGTCGGTGCTGATCCGCTATGGGACGAGTCAGAGTGTGGCTGTGAATATAGAGCCGGAATGAGAGACATGGGGGTATTGTCACTGGAGTGGAACATAAGGTAGGACAGTAAAACAAAACAAAAACAAAAAAGTGTCTGAACTACACACACACGCGCGCGCGCGCGCGCGCGCGGAGTTTCACTTTGCGTGCTACCCTACATGATTCTTCAGATGTGTACGTGCTTTGTGTTTATAAGATACAAAACCAGTCCCAAACACCCATACTCCATTCACCTATCAAAAAGCTTACGCCGATCAGGAGAACACTCTAATCAACCATGACTTCAACAGACTATTACTTCAACAGACCGTAACTTCAATAGTGTGTTTATAACATACAAAACCAACCCAGACACCCATACTCCCATTCACCTGACAAAAAGCTTCCGCCGATCAGAAACAACACACTACTCAACCATGACTTCAACAGACGCACGCCGACGGTACACACCAATTTTCAGCGACATCAAACAAAGAAACAAACAAACAAACAAACAAACAAACAAAATCCCAAGATCTCTGACCAAATTATCCCCCTTTATGCCACATAATTAACGCCCGCTAATGAACCGCCTGTAATCACTGATCGGATTTAATGCTCCGCGTCGTCTTGAAAGATCAAACGCGCTCATTAAATCATCTTCATCAAGCCTTCCTGGGAGGGTGGGGTAACCAGGGAGATGAGGCGGAAGAGGGGGGAGGGGGGGGGGGAAGAAGAAGAGATGTAGGAGGGTGAGTGGTGAGAGCGTGACGAGGGGGAGGGGGATGTTGGTGGGGAGGCGGGGGTGGGTGATGGGAGAGACTATGCTTCTTTAGCGGAGAGTGCAGCTGTGGACATGGGTGGCTGGGGGTCGACACAGTTGTGACTAACGATCGGGTAAAAAAGAGTTCATGGTTGATTGCAGTCGACGACCCGTGATGGGAGGCGGGGCAAGACTGCTGGTCTTTTATGATGTAGGCGTGTGTGCTGTGTTGAACGGTGATTTTCGGCGGCGGTTAATTAATGGATGATGATGAGAGGGGGCTTGAAGCATCTTTAACTGATGGCTGGCTCTGCGCGATGTATGATTAACAGGCGAAGTATGATTGACACGGTACAGATTAATTAAAACAGATTAACGCGCAACTGGCTTGTTTCTGCTTACGTGTGCGTGCGAGCACGTGCGAGCGCGCGCGCCCGAGAGTGTGTGTGTGCGTGTGTGTGTGTGAGTGTGTGTGCGCGCGCGCGCGCGTGTGTGTGTGTGTGTGTGTAATGTAGGTTGGCACGTTTCACTCGTGTGTGTGTGTGTGTGTGTGAAAAATACACTAGAAGCATAAACATTGTTCACTTCGATTGTACGTTCAGTGCCTAACGCAGTTTGTTCCCCTGTCACAATCACCTCTATCGGAGTTTGTGATGTCGCGTCCACCATCTTGTGAATTATCCAATCTTGCTGGATTTAACACATTTTGGAGCTCAGAAAAATCACACAAAAAGCCCCGAGCTTTTCTTTCTCCCAACATATTGCCAAAAATAAGAGAGGAGGAAAAAAAAAAAGTAGATTCAGAAAACTGAGAATTTACTTTTTTTTTTTTTTTTTAGTCCTTTCATGTAGCTGTGATAATATATACGAATACTCATCACTGTCAGAAACTCGCCCTTCATTTACTCCTACATGATAATCAAACGTAGTCGAGTTCGCCTTTTAAAACTTGAAATTTAAAACTTAACACTCGAGTAGGGAAACAAACGCAGGCAGTAACCGGTTTTCAATGTCTCTACAAGCTCAGCAAAGTAAGGAATTAAGATAACAAATAAGTACCACTTACGTCTCAACCTTTAAAAAAATATAAGAGGGAGAGAGAGAGAGAGGGGGGGGGAGGGGCACTCTTTATCCTGTTCTGTTATCCCAATTCTTTGAGCTTGCTCTGAAGGCTTCTGAAAGAAAATACATGAATGAAAAAGGACGCAGATTTAATTACAAAGAACTCTCCTGATTCCGCAAGACAACATGGACAAATAGATAACAAGACAAAACACGACGCGTTTCGACCTCTTAGGTGTTCTTCGGGTAAAACAAACAACATTCAGGTCAATGAAAACGAAGGACGAGCAACCACTTATCTTCTCATATTCTGCGCAAGATGGGTGTAGAATTATTAGTCTATTGCTGTAAGTAGTCTCTTATTTTTCTTGTGTTTTTCTTCCGATCCCCGTAAAACGAAATGCACAGGTGCACATAACACTTTAAACTTATCATATAGAGGGCCCAGCACTCAAATGGTCAGAGCGTTTGACTGCAGAGTTGGCAGTCGTAAGTTCGAAGCAACTTTCAGATACAATACAAATTTGAGGGAGGCTGATTTGAACATGTGCTAACACTCAAACTTTTACAGACTTAACACGGCGTTCAGCTCTCAAAAGAACATGAGAATGAAAAATCGGGAAAATCTATTACAAAATAAATAAATAAATAAATAAAATTCTTCTTCACTAGCAGCATATGGGGGACCATTGTAGGAAGACAGAACCATTCATATCGCCTGCTCCGAACCTTTCGTCCGCCGGATCAGACTGGTCAGGGAGCACAGCTGCGTGTCTGTGCTATATATGTCTGTGTGTGTATATATATATGTGTGTATATATATATATATATATATATATATATATATATAAGTACAAGAATAAAAGCAGGCACACCAGCCACACACTCTTCATGTCTTTTCAAAAAGCTTTCGCCTTTTGTTTAGGCTTCGTCAGTATCTGCAACACAAACAGTCATGTAAATGCACACTCCCACCCACCCAACCACACACACACGCACAACCAACAAACCCCCCAACCACCCACACACACACACACACACACTCACAATATACTATATCATATTATCATGGCTCCTCCAGATTTAACTCTAAATGTTGAGCCCATTCCCAATATATGCTTCTCCCCCCACTCACTCACCCACTCATAGGCTACACACTCTATCCTTATTTTCCCATATATAAAATCCACACACACACACACACACACACACACACACACCAACTTGGGGTGTGCATGGGGGAGGAGGGCATGAGGAAATCCTAAGATAATCTGACATTCCACCCTAAAAACTTTCATTTCTAAATAATTTTTGGAGTTATGGGTTAAAATCACATAGTCACGAGAACCCGCAAAACATCAGCAATGGCACACGGAAAGTCATAGACGCTGCCACATAATCCCAGTAAAGGGGTTAAACTAAACCATTAGTACAACTCCACTCACATCTTACACAATGTAAACTGTCATTCTAAATAATAATACACTATGCCTATATTACTCTTAAGAAAGTTATAATAAAAAAAAAGTTATAATAAAAAAAAACTGCCAGTAAAACGGAGTTAAAACATCTCAGTGTTAAAACCTTTTAACACTGAGATGTTTTTAACTCCGTTTTACTGGCAGTTTCCGTCATCACAGACTTGGCAAAGATTTGAATTTGAGGGGGGGGGGGGGAATTGATTGAGATGAAGTAAATGGGAAAATGTATATCATAAGTATGAAAACCCTTCATTAGCTGCATGAGGAAAATATCGCAATCCCTCTCGAAGACAGATCTATATGTATCGCCTGCTCCGAGGCCTTTCGTCTGCTGGATCGGACTCATCAGGGAGACACGGCTGATTGTGTTTGTCCTCTTGGTGTCAGATAGAGACACACCACAGTCCATATTTCTGTGGTGTTCTGACCGCCAAGGGTTCGAAAAAGAATGCAACAGCACCCCCAAAGCAGCCAGCGAAAGGTCGTAGAATTAAACAAAACGAAAGCAGCCAGCGAAAGGTCGTAGAAATTAAACAAAACGAAAGTGTGGAGAGAAAAAATGTTGTTGAAAACTAAAAGCATTACGCAAACAGTATAAAATGTAAGGGACAGTCTTTGAGCCTATGCTTGAGGATCCATTTAAGGATGCAAGGGAGATCAAAAGATATAGAACAGTCTGAGTGGTCAGCTCTGCTGTCAATAACCCAAGCATTGTCAGCGGCGGCTAAGAACTGTGCAGAACAACCTTTCCTTGGCTCTCGTAAGAGATGCAATCTCCCACCGATTGACCAAACAATATAATGCTGAACAATTAAGTAGTGGGGGAAAACAAGTGCAGGTTAACAATTCTTCCGTCATCACACTAATGACTTGGCAAAAATTTGAATTTGAGGGGGGGGGGGGGGGGGGGGGGGGGGGGGGGGGGGAATTGAAGATGAATGAAGTAAACGAAAAAATGTATATCATAAGTATGAAAACCCTTCACTAGCCGCATGAGAAAACTATCGCAATCTCTCTCGAAGACAGATCTATATGTGTCGCCTGCTCCGAAACCCTTCACTAGCTGCATGAGGAAACTATCGCAATCCCTCTCGAAGACAGATCTATATGTGTCGCCTGCTCCGAGGCCTTTCGTCCGCTGGATCGGACTCATCAGGGAGACACGGCTGATTGTGTCTGTCCTCTTGGCGTCAGATAGAGAGACACACCACAGTCCATAATTCTGTGGTGTGTTCCGACCGCCAAGGGTTCGAAAAAGAATGCAACAGCACCCCCAAAGCAGCCAGCGAAAGGTCGTAGAATTAAACAAAACGAAAGTGTGGAGAGAAAAAATGTTGTTGAAAACTAAAAGCATTACGCAAACAGTATAAAATGTAAGGGACAGTCTTTGAGCCTATGCTTGAGGATCCATTTAAGGATGCAAGGGAGATCAAAAGATATAGAACAGTCTGAGTGGTCAGCTCTGCTGTTCAATAACCCAAGCATTGTCAGCGGCTAAGAATTGTGCAGAACAACCTTTCCTTGGATCTCGTAAGAGATGCAATCTCCCACCGATTGACCAAACAATATAATGCTGAACAATTAAGTAGTGGGGGAAAACAAGTGCAGGTTAATGAAAACCCTTCACTAACTGCATGAGGAAACTATCGCAATCCCTCTCGAAGACAGATCTATATGTGTCGCCTGCTCCGAGGCCTTTCGTCCGCTGGATCGGACTCATCAGGGAGACATATATATATATATATATATATGTGTGTGTGTGTGTGTGTGTGTGTGTGTGTGCGTGCGTGCGTGCGTGCGTGTGTGTGTGTGTGTGTGTGTGTGTGTGTTTAGTTTTACATGCGACATGCAAGTGACCTCATTTTTTGACGTAGAGGGGTGACACGAGTGAGGACACACACACACCATCACGGGTCACCAGAATCGTTAATACAAGCAGAAAGCGCTTTAATATTCCGAAGCGTTCGTTGTTGTTGTTGTTGTTGTTGTTGTTGTTGTTGTGTTCTCTGAGACTGTTGTCTGAACTGGCCTGGGGTCTGGTTTCTCAAGTGAATGAAGCTTTTTTTTTTTATCCAAGGATTAAGGGTTTAATTTCCTGTTTGAGACAGCTAGGTCATGAGAGATTTGTTGTTCTGGTTGTTGTTGTTGCTTTCTTTTTGTTGTTGTTGTTTGTTTGTTTTGAGAGTCAACGCATCTATGCATCTATGTGCAGATTCCATCCAGGTCCAGGTCCTTCGTGAAAAAACCCAACTGAAACCGAGGTTCCGTGTGCGTATATAGCGGTGAGAAGTGGAGTTAGGGTGTGGGGCAGGCCTTGGCGCACGTACATGACGTTAGTTCCATCCTTTGTACCAGAATAAGCCACTTTGTGCCAGTGGGATGGATAACAAAAACAATAACATTGAAGTACTCTGGTGTTGAGTTTAAATTTCACCCCTGAAGACGGAATATGGCTGCCTTAGCGGTGGAATATGAAACGGTCAAATTCGTGAAAATCCTATCAACGGTGAATCTTAAGATTTCTGGCCGAGGCATTAACAGAAAAGATCTCACCAGTCGAAATAAACAACTTGGGTCAGCCTATCAAATAAGAGTGCTCCACAAAGAAAGCCATCAGGTTTTTAATTTTTTTTAATCGGCGTTAATGTGCCACATAAAAGTACGGGAATAACGAACTAAAATGATAGAGAGAGAGAGAGAGAGAGAGAGAGAGAGAGAGAGAGAGAGAGAGAGAGAGAGAGAGAGAGAGAAAAGAAAGACGGGGGGTGGTGTGGTGGTTGGGATGGGGAGATAGAAAAGAAACTCTTTGCCCAGCTCATAGAAAATAACCGTGACTCAACCCCCAACTGTCTAGAGTTCGAAATCCCCTATTATAGGCCACTGAACTTGCAAGGGAGAAATCATTTCAGCAGTTCAATGCCAGATGTCTCATTCCTTTGAAATGGCTATCAATGGCATCGGGACGGAGTTGTGGCCTTTGGCCCGCCCGACGACGGCCGCGGTTGGTAGTACTTGGTTTTTCTATCCCCCCAGTTGTCCGCCTGCCACTCGATCAAGCCCCGGGGCCTCACTAAGCGGCATGTCCAGGGCGTTTTCATTCCCCACTTGCAGCTTGCATTGGGGCTCACACAACCATTTCATTCAAGGGAGTGCGAGTCTATGCTTCATGCAGATCTTTCTTCCTTCCTTCCCCTTCCTCCCCCCCTCCCCCCCCCCCCCCCCCCCCCCCCCCCCCCCCCCCCCCATCCCGTCCGACTATCGAGGCTCCCCCCGTGATTGTGATTCACTTCGCTCATTTCCATAAACATTTTATTTCATACGTGTCCCTCTCCCCCCCATCCCTTCCTCCCTCATCCGCCCCCCTCCCGGCCCTACCACCCCACTCCCCATCCACCTCTCCCCCTCCCTTTTTTTTTTTTTTTTTAAAGCTTGCGGGTCGAGCCGTGAACAGGGACAACCGTTTCCTTTGGCAAAGGGCTTTTTTTTTTCTTTTTTTTTTTTTTCGATGGCGCAACGCAACGCGTCTTGGGGGCGCTGTTAAAGCTTTTGACAGGAAAGCGATGGCCGTGACAAAAGCCTTCTCCCCCTCGACCAGTATTCCCGCTCACGTTCGCCTGAAAAAGGTGAGGAGTGTTAATGGGTGATTTAGGTTGGTAAACAGGCACACGATGGCCAGCAGCGCGCTCACCGTTCTAATGGCTATCACGGTCTTCGTCTCGCTGAAAAGCCCCCCTTTGCTCGTTAGGTTTTTCAGAAACTCTCCGGAATAAGTGACGACCAAACACGGTTCAGTCCCTTTTCTACAGCCGTCCGATATTTATGTGAACGGTGCATGATAATCGGGCCTCTTTTGGATCAACAGTTCACGTGGTTGAATGGTAGGAGAGGTGATTTATAACGCGCATTCCGGGGCCCGGCCGGCCCGTCACCGTGGATAAGGAAAAGGAGCGATAAGACGGGGCTGGGCTTTTTCAAGACGCGGCCAAT
>JADBJO010000439.1:400000-412500 GCA_016801955.1 Conus betulinus
GATGACGTGTCTCTCTGTCTCTGTCCCTGTCTCCCCCCCCCCCCTTCTCTCTCTCTCTCTCTCCTCCTCTCTCTCTCTCTCTCTCTCTCTCTCTCTCTCTCTCTCTCTCTGTCATTTTTGTTCCTCCCCAGGAATCCACTTTCAGATTTTTGGGAGGGGGGTTGGGAGAGGAAAGGGGAGTTCCAGAAATCCTGGAACCCGCATCTCTCTGTCTCTCTGTGTGTGTCTGTGTCTCTCTGTCTGTATCTGTGTATGTGTCTCTCTGTCTGTCTGTCTGTCTGTCTGTCTCTCTGTCTGTCTGTCTGTCTCTCTCTCTCTCTCTCTCTCTCTCTCTCTCTCTCTCTCTCTCTCTCTCTCTCTGAGTAGGTAACGTAAGAGTAAGAAGTTATACCCTGAGGGAAAGACCAGAAACTATGTGATGTAGCGGGCGGGGTTTTATTTCTCTATTAATCAATGTATTTATCAATTACAAACATCAGTATATATGTCATGAGTCGGCCGAATGTTCTCGAGCATTTAGGCAAATTAAGGGTAGTTTTTGCTGTTGTTGAGAGCAAGTTCCTTGGGGTTCTTCAAGTGTGCGAAGTCAGGCATCACCAGAGGGGAATACCCCGAATCGTTTACTGAAGGAGGGAGAGTTACTGGAAGTGTTTTGCATGTTTGAGGGATAGTAACAAGAACATGCCGACCTGCCGGTCCTGGGTAAAGAGAGTGTCCACTTGAGCACTGGCTATTCACTGGGCTGAAAGGAAGGCAATCGTGTCAGGTGACCGCCACGGGTGGTTGGCGACCGTCAGCCTGCAGGCAGACTACAGCGACCATTCAGTCGTTCTTGTTCTGAGGAATGAATGGAGGGCGTCGGCCTATTGAGTGGTTTGCACCTTGTTGTCTATGGAGTGTCGTGAACACTTGAAGCATCAGTCCTGGCTGGCAGAGAAGTCCAGGCTGTTAGTACAATGGGTAGCTTTGGGGAATCGAACATGAGTTTGAATAGAAGGTTATGCATTAAACAATGGGTACCCAAGTCTTTGTTGGCGCCAGCAGCTGTGGTGTGTGTGTGTGTGTGTGTGTGTGTGTGTGTGTAGGTGACTAGTGATTCCATGGCGGAATAAAAATAACTTTGGGAGTTATTGGTACAAATCGTGTGTGTGTGTGTGTGCCAGTGATCCCATTGGTTGAACCAGTTAAACTCGGGTTCTCTCTTTCTTTAAAAATGGATATAAGATGCTCAGAGAACCAGGAAGTTGTGACTCACTTAAGAGAAAGTGAACTCGCCCGTCTTCCTGAGGGCTCAAGAAAATACAGTGAGAAGCAGAGGTTTGCTGTCACCTCGTTGTCTCCTGGGGTGGGGACGTAGGACAGTGGAGGTTGCTGTAGCCTCAAAGCCGACGACGAGAAGAATTGTCTCCCGTGTGGGGACAGTCGACAGCAAGACGTGTTAGCCTGTTGGAGCCTAGACAGGGAGCTGCCAGACAACGGTGGGGTGTTTGCAGCCAGAGGAGACCTGTGGGAGAGGCCGACAGGAGCCCTTTCCGTGGAGAGGGCGAGATGCAGTGGAGTCCGGGCGACTCGGTCTGAGGGTGCGAGTCAAGCTACGTTGCCAGTGTCCCCCAACTGGGATTTGGCCAATCGGGAGGAAATAACAGTGTGGCAGCTTCAGTTCGTGGTCGCACAGTGTGATGAGAGAAACTGATGTTCAACCAAGGAATGCTGGCAAGTTATGGACGTTTCATTTGTTCTTAAGTTTTTATAAGTGTGCAACAAGAATAGTGGAATATTGTCTTTCCTGGTTAAGTGAAGAAGTGAAGAACAGGGGATGCGATTTATGAGATTGTCTGTATGGTGTTTACATTGTTGTATGATAGAGATTGTCTGTATGGTGTTTACATTGTTGTATGATAGAGATTGTCTGTATGGTGTTTACATTGTTGTATGATACAGATAACTGTGTTGTGTAGTGACGGGTGGGGGGCTCGGAGTCAAGTTAAATAAAAGTTGATTATTTTCTATGAAATGTTATTGGTTTCCCGTCACTTTTGTGCGGGCCCGATGTGAGTGACAGAGTGCATGTGCCTATGCGAGAGTGCATTTTGGTTGTGAAAGCGTAAATGCTTCTGTCTATACCCCCCTGCATCCCTGCATATGATAATCATATCTTAATAACGAGGGGGAGCGTCGGAGACACGTCACAATATACTCGTTTTCTTTGTTTATTTGTTATTATTATCATTATTGCTATCATTTACGGCCAGAGGATTGCTATCAAAATTCAGAGGCAACCCCACTGGAAGAGACATTCACTACTGCAGAGTCACTTCGGTGGTGTTCAGTGGCACCTGTTCTGATCTAACATACGCAGGACATCACCTACTAAGCCCCCTATTGACGATAAATAATTGCTTAGTCGCAGAGCCGACGCCAGTGAGCTCTCCCTCCGAAAGGCGCCACCACGTTCCGTCCAACGACAGCCCCCATGGACTGAACGATACCGGTGGTCCCGACAGACTCAAACCAAGGCCACAGACATGGAGAGGACATCGACACTGAGGTCACCTTGAGGGCAAGGCATGAAGGGCCACAGAATTGGAGACTTTTTTATGCTGATCGATGAGAGTGAGATGATGATGAAGATGATGCTACGGATTTCCATTCCGGTCTGAGACTGAGTGACAGGGCTGTACTTTATGTTTCCTTTCATAATGTATCCCGGCATCAACTAGGCCCGAGAGATACAGACACCTGCAGTGTTGGTCAGGAAATTTGAGCCACACACTGAGAGACGCATCCATTATGTGGATGAAACTCGACTGTGTGGTCCCAGTCTCCCAGCTGAGCCCGTAGCAAACTCATCTCTGGGTTAGCAGCGGTTGGAGCAGAAAAATCCCACATGACTCTGATGGGAATCGAACCCACGACCTCCCAGCCGGGAGTCCGGGACGCCAGCCACTTCGCTGTTCTTCTTCATCTTAGTCGCTCAATAGAACTCCGAAGTTCTTACTGACCCTGAGTGTTTAAAACGTTAACAGTCTAGAATTTGTAAAGACAGATACTTGTACAGTTAAAAAAAAAAAAAGAAAAAGAAGAAGAAAAAAAATAAATGGCATATAAATAGGTTATTGTGGGTTAACAAAAAGTTATGTCGCCTCTCTCAAATGACAACATGATCGTCTCCAATCTGAATTGTTTTCCAAATTGAAAGGCTGGGCTTGTATACAGGCGTATTGCAGTTCCGTGTCTTAACGTCAGCTGTTCTTGGTCAAATTGGGCTCTTCATTCTATTTATCTGTTTATATATTTAGTCATGTGCTTAAATATTTGCTTATTTATTCATTCATTCATTCATTCATTTATTTATTTATTCATTCGTTCGTTTGTTTATGCTTTGAACCACGAACACATTTATCACCACATGTTGGTCTTTCGAATACAATTAAACTTGATAACCATCCACGAACGAATGAAACAGCCCCTCCATACCCTTTCTTTCTTTTCTTTTCTTTTTTTTTTTAATTTGAAATAAGTTGCGATTTTTCTCCTCCATTGCTGGCGTAAAATGTAGTGACATACTTAAGAGTAACCAATGTCTTCTGCAAACACATTTGTTTACTTGTGTGTGTGTACGTGTGTGTGTGTGTGTGTGTGTGTGTGTGTGTGTGTGTGTGTGTGTGTGTGTGTGCGTGTGCGTGGTGGTGGTGTGGTGGTGGTTTGCTTGTTTGTTTGTTCGTTCTTTTCACGTGATGATTAGTGGAAAGTTCATTGAACAATTGTACGTGTTCACAAATTGCAAGTTCATCACACAAGTTCATCACACATTTTGAGATGATTCTGCCAAAGATGCCAATTTGCATTCTGACAAATTTCGATGTGAGCAGAACACTGGAGCGGAACAAGGAACTCTTCTTATCCGTGAAGAAAAGTTTTTGACAGGCGTGATCTGAACCGTCATGATGCCGGTATCTGTTGGGGTTCTCTCGTTGCTGTGAACACCCTGGACTGCCTCGAACACACACCCTGATGCGGCCTGAGCAGTCGTATATGAATGAGGAGGGAAGTAGAGGGGTGGGTGGGAAGAGGGTGGGAAGAGTGCGGAGACCTGGGGAGTGGAATGGGGGGAGAGAGAGAGAGAGAGAGAGAGAGAGAGAGAGAGGGGGGGGGGGGGAGATATTGCTGAAGTAATAAGCGTCGCACATCAAATAATGCTCAGATTGCAGCCCCCTACCCCCACCCCCCCCCCACCCCCACCCCCTGCCTTCTTCACTCTTCCTCCCTTCCTTCCCCACACCCACCCCCCAGACCTCCATCCACCAGTCTGCGGATTTACGTAACACGCCGTTTGCTTAGGGAATACGGGGCTGTTACGGGGCGGATCAGTTCTTCCAAGGGGGAAGGAAGGGGGGTGGTCCTTCTTTGCTGGATGGAACATTCAAACAGATCTCATCAGATGTTAGGCCGTAGAAGGATTGGCGGAGTTTCCTTCTGTCGAGTTGCTTCAGGAACGATCCATGTATATTCCGCCTTGAGAATGTCGTGTGTCAGCGCCTTTAAGCCCAGGCCTTCAGCACCCCGCTCTCACACTGCTCAGACAGCTGCGGGCCATTGCCAGGAACCCCCGGATGGAAAGTGTTTGTGTACTGGCAGCACCCGGCCGCCCCGCAGACCCTCCTGGCAGCACAGGTAGACAAGGGAGCTCATCCTGCCTCCTCTGGCCTTTTCCGCAGCAACTCTACACAAACAAAATTGTCGCCCCTCTGCCGCTCTTCGGGGCGGGCGACCTCTGAAGGGTCGGGCGTGCACGTCCGTCGCGCCGGCGGAACTCATCGGGCTTGTCGGAGTGACATCCGGTTGAGCGGGAAATCGACGTAGGCGGCAATGGCGGCGGCGATGATCTCCATGTTTCGCTGTGTTGGAAAAGGGACTGAACTCTGTACCCCCCAACTCCTGAACGAGCAGGATGGAAAGGTAAACGGGGTGAAGTGAGTGTGTGTGTCGTGTGGGGGGGGGGGGGGGGGGTGGAGCTGGTAAGAGTGAGGTGGATGAGGAAGGGGATGGGGGGTGTTCAGGACAGATGCCGGAGAGAATCTTCAAAAAAAAAAAAAAAAAAAAAAAAAAAAAAAAACGGTCCGCATTTGACTTCCACTGTCGATGGACCTTTCAGTCCTCCGCGTTGGCCTCCCTTTCTCAGTCGCCTCTCCGCTTTAGAAATGGAATAGACCTGAAATATTCCAATGCTGTCAAAGCTGATAAACGAAGACACACATGAAATATATGGATTAAATACCCGTGGTTCACTGCGTCTGGCGTGGAAGCCAACGATCCGGACACAGAATCACGCTCGGTTTCGTTTTTTTTTTTTTTGTTTTTTGTTTTGTTTTTGTTTTGTTTTTTTCACCTTCGGAGTGTCGCCTCCAACGAGTAATCCTTTCATGAAAAAAAATAAATAAATAAAAAGGCTTCAAAGGATGTTGAAGAATTTGAATGCTTTGCTTGAAATTGACAGTATATCTTAATAATGGCAGTGTTTATGGTGTCAGTTAAATGCTGACATACACCAGGGGCGGGTTACTTCATTTTTTTTTTTTTTGTTGTTGGGGGGGGGGGGGGGCTGTTTATTTTATGTTTTTTAAGGGGTACTGGACCTGCCAGAGCGCTACCAGACACAATCGCTTCAAAAGGTGAAATTCAAGACGACAAAATGGCGATGGTTTGCGTGGGTTGCGCGGTGGAGGGAGAGAGAAGGAAACGGGGACAGGAAAGTGCGTGGGGCGGGGGGTTCCGGTCCAGATTAAGAAGTTCTTTAGGGGAAGAAGAAGAAGGGGGTGAGAGGGCCTAGGCTGGAAGAGGTCGTGACCAACACGTGACGTGTACAATGGCGATGAAGTATTAGTGTGAAGTTGGTACAATTTTGTCGCCGACGCTGTGACGCTTCTTTGTCTAACTCTCTATCTTATTTTTTCCGAAAAAAAAAAGCGCTTCGTGGTTCTTTTGGAAAGGAGAAAAAAAATCGAACAGGTCAAGAACGGTACTAAGGGTTATGTAACCCCGCAACCTCTCCCCCAGTCCGTCCTAGCAAATTCTAAAAATGCTGTCAGCTATGCTGTGTGTGTGTGTGTGTGTGTGTGTGTGTGTGTGTGTGTGTGTGTGTGTGTGTGTGTGTGTGTGTGTGTGCGACTTCAGTGGCATTGCACCCATGCCGCTCATTCCGACTCGCCCGTCCACAGCCACAGTCCGGCCCCCGCCGCAGCCCCAACACCCGCAATCCACAGGGAGCAGTCAATGTCAAGTCTTCAAGAGGCAACCCCCCGGAGGAGATACTGCACTACTGCCAAGTCACTTCGGTGATATTCAGTGGCCTGTTCTGATCCAACACACGCAGGACACCCCCTACTAAGCCCGCTGTTGGTGTAGTTAATCTTCTCCTTCCTTGACGCTGTGAAGAATCATCGGGAAGCAGCACAGAAGACTTGTTCATTAGGTTCCTCCTGCTCTGTCGAATGCGTCTCAACGTGCATGGTCTCTGCAAATGGTTTCCCCTGCATTCTGCAATGTTGCTTGGCCATTGTTTCTTTCTGTCGTCCCCTCCGTCTCCTTCTGTTAGCAGTTCCCTAAATAACTGTTTTAGATTTTGTTCCATAGCTATACCAGTTTAGCCTTCTTTTCTCACCTGATGTCCAGATCTTCGTGTGGTCCGACGGGTTGCTCTATAGTTTTGCGCACTTGTTCGTCGGTGAAGCGATGAGCGAATCTCATGTTTAGTATCTGGCATTCAAATTTCCATTTCCATGGCTTGCATTCTTGATTTATTTTCCAGATCCGCTATGAGGTCCATGTTTCGCATGTGTTATGGAAGAAAGGATATGCGGGAACCTGATCTTGTATTTCATGAAGATGTTAGTGTCCTTCCATACAGGTTTCAGTACAAAAAGTGCTGATCTCGTCTTTGCTGCTCTTGAGATGATTTTTTGTATGGATCCGTCGTTGCTACTAATGAATCTCAGATACATGAACTGTCGAACAGTTCCTAACTTCTGTCTGTTGACCGTCATTTTTGTATTCATCATGATGTTGTTGCTAGCCATCAAACTGGTCTTGTCGGCGCTGGTTTACATTCTATATCTTACTGAGGTTTTTATCAAGACTGACAAGTTCTTATTCTCTACTTGACAGGCCATCCATGTTGTCTGGAAAGTTGTGACGGTTCTTCCTCCAATGCTGACTGCTGATGATCCTCAGGTGCATCGTTCCTGGTTTAGGCTGAAAAAAGTGTGGGAGATAGAGGACATCCCTGAAGAACTCCAACTGAAGCATAAAACAACTCTCCAATAGCACCATGTGTGAATACCGCACGGGTCGCTTTGGAGTATGGTTGTTGGATAGTGTTAATTCGCTTTTTTCCCCATGATAATAAATTCTTCATCGTGGCTCATAGCGCCTATAGCTAGGCCGTGTCTAATGCCTTCTAGAAGTCTATGAAGAAGGGGTGAAACTCCTTCCTGTGTTGGAGAGTAGGGTGTTTCCGTATATTAAACGTACGTAAAAGATCTGTTCTATGGTACTTCTGCTTTGCGGAATTTAGCTTGTTCTTCACCAGCAACGCTATCTGTTTACAGCTCGGTCAATTCAGAATCATTTTTAGCTTTACTCTGCTGGAATGTCTGATCAACTAACAGTGCGGTAGTTCTGGGATTGGTGACCGAGTCCATGGCCTCGGCCACCTGCCATTGTTGCCAGATTTCACTGAAGATGTCAGGCCGTTAGCTACTAAATGCCTGTCTGCTATGTTTCACGAGTTGTGCAGGGGTGTCAGTTAGGACATTGGCTACTAAATCCCTGTCTGCCATGTTTCAAGAATTGTGCAGGGATGTTGTGTCCATGCCTGCAGTCTCACCAGTTTCAGCCACTTGACAGCTGTGACGACTTTCTTGACGGAGTATCAAAATGTCATCTTCATTTGACCAATCATGTACCATCAGCACACTTACATCTCCTTCGGTCTGAGTGCTGTAAAGTTCTGAGAAGTATTCGGCTCATCGATTTATGATAATGATCATCATCGTAGTATAATGATAATGATAATTATCATCATCATCATCATCATCATCATCATCATCATCATCATCATTATTATTATTATTATTGCTATTGTTGTTGTTGTTGTTGTTCATTGTTATTATTATTATTATTATTATCATTGTATTATTATTATTATTATCATTGTTATTATTATGATGAAATTTAGCAGTAGTTATTGTAGTTGTAATAGTACTAGTAGTACCAGCAGCAGCAGAAGTAGTAGTAGTATTGTTACCATTGTTATTACTGTTATTCTTATTCGTCCTGTGTGAGACAGCTGCCGTCTTCGTCCTGAATGGTGCTAGCTTTACTTTGCTTCTGTTTTGTAATGTTGACAAAAGGAATTCAAAACAAAACAAAAAAGAAAGAAAGAGAAAAGAAAGAAAGAAAGAAAGAAGAAAGAAAGGAAGAAAGACAAAGAAAAGTGAAAGGCATGAACAGTCCTGATCATCAACACCGTTCAACACTACGGGGGAAAAGCTAGCTGCTTACCTAGGAGCAAAGAATATGCTTGGACAGCATGACTCAGCAGTCATTGATGCGATTTTCGTCATGAAAACAAACAAAAATAATTATGTTTAGAGAAACAAGCAAAAAAAAATTCATGCCGAATACAGTGCTAAAAGAACTTCCCCTTTCAGATGCTAGTGAGCCAACAAATCGCTGGACAAAAATTAAAAAAAAAAACCCAATGATTCGTGTCCTATCGAGCTGTGAGTTTGAACATTTTAGGTTTTCAGTGTGGTGTTGGGTGTAACGTCGCAACTGAGATGGAGGTTTTTCAAGTAGAACTGTCACGAAAGAATATCTATATCTGTGTGTGTGTGTGTGTGTGTGTGTGTGTGTGTGTGTGTGTGTGTGTGTGTGTGTGTGTGTGTGTGTGTGTGTGTGTGTGTGTGTGTGTGTGTGTGTGTGTGAAATCACATATATTTAGTTCGTTTATTAAAAATGAACCGAACAATATTTGTCCACGTCTATCTTTGTGGTGTTTGGTTGTGGGTGTTGTGTGTGTTTTGTATGCCGTTGGTTGGTGATGGTGTTCCTGTGTCATGGTCTTTTTGTCGTTTGCATCTTGGATAGTGTGTCTCAGGTCAGCATTCAGCTTTTCTCTTGTTGTGGCGTCGTCCTCTTCTTTTTTCTTCTTTCTCTCCAAACTTTTCTCTTTCTTGTTCTTCTGTGTGGGTCTTCTTCCTCTTTAGCCATCCTTGTCATCATGGCTGTCAGTAAGCAATGTCGTCTTCAGTCTCCAGTTTCAATATATACATATATATATATATATATATATATATATATATATATATATATATATATATATGTAGAGAGAGAGAGAGAGAGAGAGAGAGAGAGAGAGAGAGAGAGATGAAAAAAGGCCAAACAAGCAATGTAAACAGATACAATCCAATGTTTAGAGCAGCTGCTCTTTTTCAAGTACGACAGACTGTGTAATCAAGTCAAAAGTGGAATGACATCATAAGGTCGATGCTAAAAGAAAACTTGCGTCATGACAGGAATGCCATCACCAAGTGATGCAAAGTCTAACACACCATCCTGTTGTTATTATTTTGTCACTCCCCGCCCCCACCAGTATGTTTTACAGCCCTTCCCCCCCCCCCCCCCTCTCTCTCTCTCTCTCTCTCTCTCTCTCTCTGGTTTTCATTATGTTAGTTATACCAGAGGGAACAACTGAGTCACTGTTAGATGCAAGGGAACTCAGCACGTGTAACTAATAACTAGTCATGTGTGTTCAGGCCTTGTGGATGCTTTGTTTGTAGCTTACGAATCCAGAATTTTTCTCTGAGACCTCTATGAATGTCGCTGTCTATGTACTGTTTTTCAATTGGCATATAACGCATGTCTTGAAGTGAGTGGTTGTGCACGTTGAAATGATGTGTGACGTGGGTGCCTGTATGGTTCAGGGTGTGTGACCTATGTAAGTAGAAGCGTTGTTTGAGCGGGTTGCGTACTTCACCTACGTACTGAGCTCCCTTGCATTTAGTGCAGTAGAGCAGGCATACGATGTGTCCTATGCTGCAGGACATCTCATGGCGAATGGTGAATATCTCGCCACTAACGTCACTGGTGAACTGACGTGCCTCTACTACACGCTCCTTACAGATGACACAGCGTTTTCTGGTACATCTGTGGCTTCCTGGGTCGTCAGTTGCGGGTCCTTGTGGAGGAAGCATGGAAGGCATCAGGATGTTTCGTAGACTATTTGAATTTCTTTCTCCTATACTGTAGTGAGCTCTGGCGTGGCTTGTCTCATCCTGTTGCTTTGATGTAAGGCTGGTTGCTGTTGTTGCAGCCACTGACGTAAAGGAGGGTTGGCAGGGTTGTGAGTGATGATGAACGGGACCCTCTTCTTGGGAGTTTGGGGCCTGTATTCGAGGGTCTCATTACGTGGGATGCTGCTGACTCTTTCAGTGGCTTTCTGGATGGTGTGGGTACTGTACCCTCTACTACGTTGAAAGTGCTTGGCGATCTGTTGGCAGCGAAGGGTGAAGGCTTCATCCGTCGAGCATAACCTGTGAGCGCGTAGCATCTGGCTGAATGGTTTGTTGTTTTTGCATACCTTGGGATGACAAGATGAAGCATGTTGGTATGCCTGGGCATCTGTTGGTCTTGAGAACATATCTGTTTGGAGGAAGCCTTCCTTTAGGATGATGTTGATGTCCAGGGAGGGGATGGAGACAGGTGATGACTGATAGGTGAACTTGACAGTAGGTGATAAATTCAATGAATGATCAGGTTCCGCCTGAATTTTTTTGTCCACAATAGAAAAATGCCATCTATGAACCATTTCCAGAAGCAGCTGTCGACGATGATGGGACTCGTATATCTATATGAGAGAGGAGAGAGAGAGAGAGAGCACACACACACACACACACACACACACACACACACACACACACACACACACACACACACACACACACGGGCGCGCGCGCGCACACACACACACACACAAACACACACACACGCACGCACGCACGCACGCACGCACGCACACACACACACACACACACACACACACCAACTCAATCTCCTTTCCGACCACCACTACCTTCATCTCCAATGCCCCCCCTCCCCCCGCCCCATTTCCCAACCACCACCTCCCTTCTCCATCTGCAGACTGTTGCTTTGTGATTATCTGGCACCGAAGCAGAAAACGAAACGACAGTTGCCTGCTTTCTTCTGGCTGGCAGTACCAGCATTTCCCCCCATTGGGTGGTCAGCTATGCAAACGTCACCACAGCTACGACTTGCAGACTAATAAATCTGGCCAAATTGCCAAAAAGTTCACCGCCTGCTAGCGTTAATGCTGTAGTGGATTTCCTCTTCCCTGGGAAGACGGATATGTCTTTCTCCACCCCTCCATCCCCCCCCCCCCCCCTCTCTCTCTCTCTCTCTCTCTCTCTCTCTCTCTCTCTCTCTCTCTGCGTGAGTGCGTGTGTATGCGGCAAGGTGGGTGGGAGATGTTCTCCGAGTGTGTGTGTGTGTGTGTGTGTGTGTGTGTGTGTGTGTGTGTGTGTGTGTGTACTGGGGAGGGGGGATGTGCGTGTGTGTGTGTGTGTGTGTGTGTGTGTGTGTGTGTGTGTGTGTGTGTGTGTGTGTGTGTGTGTGTGACACAACCTCAAACTCAAAACTCAAACTTAAAACGTTTTAATGTCAGCCCTCCGGCCCATAACGTGGGAGCAATAGCACAACAAGAATCATTTAGATTGAATAAACTGCATCCTTAAGTTTAACGCTTTGAAATAAAATTAGATAACCGTTAAACAATATCTTCGTTTTCACTTGACATAAGTAGGTAGAATTAAAACATACATGGATTATGGAAGTACTTGGGCTGAATAAATTCGTATCTTATTTCATGGTACATCGGACACACAAGAACAAAATGTAATTCAGTTTCTGGTGTCTTTCTGCAGAAAGGGCACAATTTATCATTATCACTGTTCTCCATATATTGTAAGAAATGTGAATTCAGAGGAGACATTCCAATTCGAAATCTTGCAAATGCTCTTCGAACTTGGTAAGCTCTTAACAAGACATCTGCAAGGGCTGAGAATCAATGTGCTCTTGATTGCGAATAAACACTGTAAAATTCTTGAGACTGCAAGGAAGCACCAATTCTGTTTATAACAATCGATCAATCTCTGTTTGAATTCTCTCGTAAACAAATGAATCCTACCAACATACTGTGCCTCCCAAACGACACCAAAACCAAATTCATATAAAAAATTACGAGTTTTGCAGGCTCAAGTGGTATAGTTTTGCCTCTGCAGGGACAAAGCATTTTTATACGCCTTATTTGGATACCTATCATCATTCATATATACCACCTGCAGCCAAAATTTAACACACCTAGAATATGTGTTGACAAAAACGGAAAACCTACCAATTTTTCCTTATACTAAATGTCTTGG